>CAKKLC010008258.1:31619-52265 GCA_918559645.1 Ceratonova shasta | reverse complement strand
TATAAATATCTAATATATATATATATATATATATTGAACTGAAAAAATATGAAATTTAAGCAAAGCAGAAAGTTTTAACGCGGTTACTTTTTGAGGTAGTCCCGGTTTTATAAATAAATCCTTAAAATAAACCTGTCCAATCTTTTAAATTTACCAAATCATAAAAAAATTAATAAAGGTTAATACATTTGCTATATACTGTAAACTTTTAAAAATTTTTATAAATATCTGTTCTAATTATTCTATCCAAAAATTATGCCCAATTCCTCTGAGAAACTCCTTAATGTTTTGATGTCTGTAACTTTCTACAATTGTTAAAATTTCCTTCTTAGAAATTACCTTGGTCAAAAAGTCAGGTGGCAAAACGTCCTGGGCCAAAACGGCGGTGCCATAAAGTCACGTACCGAAATTAATGTTTTAATATTTCAAATTTGCACCAAGAACTGGTAATAATAATAAATTTAGCTTTCTTTATGAAATGGAAACAGTAGTATAAATTTATATTATTCTGAAGTTTGATTAACTTGATTCAGAAAAGATTTAAAATTATTCTAATAACTAAATTTATTAATATATTTAAGAATGTATTTGAAATTTAAATAAAGTTAACTCTTGATAGTCCAAAACAAATATTTTTTAAAACTTTGTATAGTGTCATGAATTCTGATTAATTTTGGTATTAAATTAGAATATATAAGGTCTATTTTTTATTTTTTAAAGTAATTAAAAGTTATTTTTAACTTTAATTTTGTTTAATAAATGATGCGGCTCATGTTATTGTTTTCTTGCTTATTCTAATGAGACTAAATTTGATTTAAAACACAAAAGATAAATAAACTAAAATTGTTTCTTTCAATCTAACTATGTGATCACTATAACTTAATTCTTCAATGTTGTAGAATAATGAGCACCATAATTTCAATTTAATATTTACAATTTCATCATCTTTTAATGCTTAAATAGTTTAAAATTTTAAATCAGACAACAAAACGTTCGCGTATTCATTGAATTTATTTTATTAAAATGTTCTTTTATAATTAAAAACTTATTTTAAATAAATAATATTGTCAAAAAATGCCCATATTAATAGAACTATTAAAAAAAGTTGGGTTACAAAAATATTCAGTTTTGTATTATAGATTATATTGCTTTATGAAATCTATTGTTTGCACTAATTTAGTATCGATTTTTAAAATATTTTAACTAGGTTTTTTTATAATGAATTTAAAAACATTTAATTATTCCAATATCCGTGGATTCAATTATAGTATTTTTTTTATAGATATCCGAATATAAAAATATCATATTTAAATGATTGCATATAAGCTTAAAACTATTAATAAACAAAATGGAGTTAATTTTATATTTTTTATTCACATCTTCGAATTCTCAATCAATTCATACATTTTATATTAAATGAGGTGTATATATATATAATGTGGATCTCTACTTGATATTCTTAATATAAAATTTTTTTCATTGATAAGCAAATCCTAAAAGGTTTTGTTTTAAATCAAATATGAGAATTATAATATTTTATAGTAATAACTTTGATTGACACCAAGTTGTACTTTAATTCAGTTTCATCCTTTTTAAAAATTTATTTTCTTTCTTATCAACTTGTTATTTCTTTAAAATATTTTCCATACTGATTGAAGATATAGGATATTTGCAAAGTATATTCAAAAATCTTTTTCGATTATATCATTATTTAGAATCTTGTAATCATACTTATTAAAATTCTAAATTATTAATTTTTAATTCCTTGGAAAATTTTTTTAATTTTTTTAACCTAGGTTGGTCATTAACTATGTCATTTTAAATATTTACCTGACAAATCCATATATAAGGTGCTTCTTAATATTCTGAATATTTTACTTGGTTTGAACTTGTTAAAATAATACATATTTGATATTTTGAAATGAAATACTAATCTCTTTCATAGTAAACTCATCCAAATCATTGATTCTAGACATAATTATTATAATTTTTTAAAAATACAACTAATTTCTGTACTTCTTATTTTAGAATTGACACATTAGGTTCGTAAAACTTGATATTAAATTACTGTATACTAGAAATTGATTTATAAAATTATTAGAAAATTAAAATTATTTGGATTTTTAGGGTAGATGTGCGTTTATATAGTTTAGTCAAAATATATTATTTTATGAACAACTCATTTTAAAATAATGTATTATTTATATCATGACTTTAAACCTTAGACTCCCCTTTATTTTTATTTTAGTTGAATAAACAAATTAAATAAATTATTTAGAAAAGATGGAAAATAACAGTACATAAATCAAAACAATATGAATATTTGGTAAGAATGTACTTTGGGCCCATGCGCTTGGGCATAATATAACTACATGGGATATGAAAATTAATATAATATTTTCTTGAAAACATTCTCAAAGCTTTTACGGAACAAATATTCACAAATATACTTCAATTGGTGTGGGCTTCTATATGTGCCTTTATCCTTCACAAATCTTTTAAATTGAAGGAAAAAATTCTCCACATTCTGTGTATGGAGAGTTTCATTATCTGGAAACACAAGATTGTCTTCATGTATTATTACCATATGTAAATATCCTAAGTTGTTTAATCCATTATATGCAGTCCAACCATCAGAATAAATTGTAGTTTCTGGTGCGATATTTCTTAATGTTATTTCCTCCATCGTTTCTTTTTTCCTATCTGGAACAAATTTACAAAGAACTTGCTGTGCCCTATGTCTCTTTGTAATTTTCAAAATAACCATTGTTGTTCCAACTCTCTACCTCCTCCATACTTTTTTCTTACAATTAAGGTTTCATCAATTTGAACAATAGAACTAACCCGCCTATTTAATCTTATGAGTTGGACAGCACATATATAATACATATTTCCCTAATAAATCTAAACCGGTCTATTAATTATTTGTTAAAAAAATTATATTCAGATAATATAAGCCTTTATGAATATCTTTTTGACCTAAGATTAAGTGTTAGTGTAAGATCTTTAAAACTCAAGTGGGATTTCGAAAAGAATGATCCATGTCTAATAGAAATCTTTTTTCTGCATTCTTTTAAAGAACAACGCAAAATTTTCTTATCTATGTTGTGGTGTGATATTATTGACAAATTGGTGAAGCAGTATTCAGAAACAAAGTTTGATTTTAATAATTTTGTGTTCTTTAAAAATAATGAAATGAATCTTCGTTATTTATAAGTTCAATTAAGTCTAACATTAACATTTTTTCGCAAGCGCATAGGACGCCTAAGTACATTCTTACCAAATATTTTTGTAAATAATTAATAAATAGCATAAATATATTCAATACACTAATAAGCCTAAAAATAAATTGACAACAAAAAATTCTTTAATTGCTAATTACAAATAAATTAAAATATTTAAAGGTTTTCCTGAACTATTTAGGAATAATCTTTAATTTGAAGTTTTAAAATTTATAATCTTATTTTAATTTTTTTTTATTAGCAAACACTAATTTGGATTAAAAATAGTTTTATTTTCAACTTTAAATCATAAGATAATTGTTTCAAATAAATTCAAATCTATTTGTTTATTTTTGGGTATTAATAATCACAATCTTTCCAATAATTAGTTCAAAAATGATACTTGTTTTATTTAAATGGGTATTTATAGACAGATACTAAAAAATATTTCTTTCAATCCGAAATAAATTCAATTTTACATGGGTTAATATTGTTTTCAGATAATTATATTGATATTAGATTTTGAATCATCTAATATCAAAAGATATTTATTAAATTTAATAATCTCCAAAGCTATATTTATCTTAAATACTAGTTTTTTAACTTTTAAAACCAATATTGATGTTAAATTGTATTTGTTAATTATATATATGATTATGATCATTATAAATCATTTTCTATTTATTCCCACTTTTAATAAAAGATATAAAATCCTTAGTACTCTTAATTTACATAGTATGAATAGTAACAATTTTATTATTTTTTTGTTCTTCTATTACTATATAACATTCTTTCATAACACTTTTGTTAATATTTTCAAAGTTCATCCCTTATTAAACTTTGATTTGTCTAAAATTTATTATAAAATAGAGCATTTGTTAATTAACTTTATCTATTATTTTTAAAGGTAACCTATTTATTAGCCTTAAATTTAAAAAAAAAAATTAATAATTAAACATAAAAGATACATTATTTATAGTATTAGTTATTATTTTTTTTCATAAATGTAACTAAAATATCTTCTATGATCTATTATTAATGATTAATGATTTAAATTTATTTTTAATGTATCATAGCCACTTTCTTAATACATCCAAACTAATAAATTTTAAGATTCTTCATGATCTATTTAAGGATCAATATCTTAATATGAATTAATTAGTTTTTGAAATAATTTATTGATTTTTTGGCATTTTTTAATTATCTATGATGAACATAAGATAATAATCTTACTTTTCACATTTAAGTTAGTTTGTTTTTAATGGAGTTATAGTATTAATCAAAAAAATTATTAAAAATAAAAAACATTTTTAAAATTTTTTCAAAAACAACTTATTTTGTGATATTATGTTTTCTAGTGTTTCCTTATAAATTAGTGATGTATTAAAGAAACTTATGAAGATATTCAAAAGGAAGCCATATTTAATTTTTATTATTAATGTAATAAAATAGAACAAGATTTTCAAAATAAATTGTGATCTGGTATTTTTTTTCATGATTTCTAATTAAATGAAAAACCCTAATATGAATTTTGCTACAATAATTTCAAATATGGGACAGATTATGAAACAATGATCAAATCTTCTCTAGAGATAGGTATACTTTAACGTTATTTACACTGTGAAGCATGTTTAGGTGTTTTATACGATTTTAAATACAACCGTAGTGTTGACGGAATAGCTTTTAGATGTTATAAGAGTGATTGTTAAAAAAAACAAGTATATATATATCAATTAGAACGCACAGTTTTATCGAAAACTTTAACTGTGAACTAAAAACTGTTTTTTAAATTGCGTTTTGTTGGTTCAGTGAAATTAATATCGCTGAAATACAAAGAGAATAAGATTTAAAAAAAAACACTGATATAAAAAATATTCAGCCATTTACGCAACAACAAAAAAATTATTTTAAGAACAATCTAGTTCGCCTTGGTGATGAAGGTGTAATTTATTAAAAATAACGAATCAATGTTCCGATATAAGACAAAAATATCATGCCGAAAGAGTAGCTGAAGAAGAAAGGTGGGTATTTTGAATAGTTGATACTTC
Source organism: Ceratonova shasta (assembly GCA_918559645.1). NCBI lineage: Eukaryota > Metazoa > Cnidaria > Myxozoa > Bivalvulida > Ceratomyxidae > Ceratonova > Ceratonova shasta. The sequence continues at coordinate 46,996 of CAKKLC010008258.1, read as the reverse complement.
AACATCACCAGCATCGTATTTGGAATAGTTCATACTTTATCTTTACCAGCATTGTATTTTGAATAGTTGATACTTCAACATCACCAGCATCGTTTTTTGAATAGTTGATACTTCAACATCATCAGCATCGTATTTTCAATAGTTGATACATCAACATCATAACCATCGTATTTTGAATAGTTGATACATCAACATCATAACCATCGTATTTTGAATAGTTGATATTTCAACATTACCAGCATCGTATTTTGAATAGTTGATACTTCAACATCACCAGCATCGTATTTTGAATATTTGATACTTCAACATCATCAGTATCGTAATTTGAATAGTTGATACTTTAACATCACCAGCATCGTATTTGGAATAGTTGATACTTCAACATCACCAGCATCGTATTTTGAATAGTTAATACTTCAACATCACCAGCATCGTATTTTGAATAGTTGATACTTCAACATCACCAGCATCGTATTTTGAATAGTTGATACATCAACATCATAACCATCGTATTTTTAATAGTTGATACTTCAACATCACCAGGATTGTATTTTGAATAGTTGATACTTCAGCATCACCAGCATCGTATTTTGAAAAGTTGATACTTCAATATCACCAGCATCGTATTTTGAATAGTTCATACTTCAACATCACCAGCATCGTATTTTGAATAATTGATACTTCAACATCACCAGCATAGTATTTTGAATAGTTGATACTTTAACATTACCAGCATCGTATTTTGAATAATTGATACTTCAACATCACCAGCATCGTATTTTGAATAGTTGATACTTCAACATCACCAGCATCGTATTTTGAATAGATGATACTTCAACATCACCAGCATCGTATTTTGAATAGATGATACTTCAACATCACCAGCATTGTATTTTGAATAGTTGATACTTCAACATCACCAGCATCGTATTTTGAATAGTTGATAATTCAACATCACCAGCATCTTATTTGGAATAGTTCATACTTCAACATCACCAGTATCGTATTTTGAATAGTTGATACCTCAACATCACCAACATCGTATTTTGAATATTTGATACTTTAACATCACCAGCATCGTATTTTGAATATTTGATACTTCAACATCATCAGTATCGTAATTTGAATAGTTGATACTTTAACATCACCAGCATCGTATTTGGAATAGTTGATACTTCAACATCACCAGCATCGTATTTTGAATAGTTGATACTTCAACATCACCAGCATCGTATTTTGAATAGTTAATACTTCAACATCATTAGCATCGTATTTTGAATAGTTGATACATCAACATCATAACCATCGTATTTTGAATAGTTGATACATCAACATCATAACCATCGTATTTTGAATAGTTGATATTTCAACATTACCAGCATCGTATATTGAATAGTTGATACTTCAACATCACCAGAATCGTATTTTGAATAGTTGATACTTCAACATCATAACCATCGTATTTTGAATAGTTGATATTTCAACATTACCAGCATCGTATTTTGAATAGTTGATACTTCAACATCACCAGCATCGTATTTTGAATAGTACATACTTCAACATCACCAGCATCGTATTTTTAATAGTTGATATTTCAACATTACCAGCATCGTATTTTGAATAGTTGATACTTCAACATCACCAGCATCGTATTTTGAATAGTTAATACTTCAACATCAACAGCATCGTATTTTTAATAGTTGATACTTCATCATTACCAGCATCGTATTTTGAATAGTTGATACTTCAACATTACCAGCATAGTATTTTCATTAGTTGATACTTCAACATCACCATCATCGTATTTTGAATAGTTAATACTTCAACATCACCAGCATCGTATTTTGAATAGTTGATACTTCAACATCACCAGCATCGTATTTTCAATAGTTGATACTTCAATATCATTAGCATCGTATTTTGAATAGTTGATACATCAACATCATAACCATCGTATTTTGAATAGTTGATACATCAACATCTTAACCATCGTATTTAAAATAGTTAACTTCAACATCACCAGCATCGTATTTTTAATAGTTGATACTTCAACATCACCAGCATCGTTTTTTGAGTAGTTGATACTTCAACATCACCAGCATCGTATTTTAAATAGTTGATACTTCAACATTACCAGCATCGTATTTTGAATAGTTGATATTTCAACATTACCAGCATCGTATTTTGAATAGTTGATACTTTAAAATCACCAGCATCGTATTTTGTATAGTTGATACTTCAACATCACCAGCATCGTATTTTTAATAGTTGATACTTTAAAATCACCAGCATCGTATTTTGTATAGTTGATACTTCAACATCACCAGCATCGTATTTTGAATAGTACATACTTCAACATCACCAGCATCGTATTTTTAATAGTTGATACTTCATCATCACCAGCATCGTATTTTCAATAGTTGATACTTCAACATCATTAGCATCGTATTTTGAATAGTTGATACATCAACATCATAACCATCGTATTTTGAATAGTTGATATTTCAACATTACCAGCATCGTATTTTGAATAGTTGATACTTCAACATCACCAGCATCGTATTTTGAATAGTTAATACTTCAACATCACCAGAATCGTATTTTGAATAGTTGATACTTCAACATCATAACCATCGTATTTTGAATAGTTGATATTTCAACATTACCAGCATCGTATTTTGAATAGTTGATACTTCAACATTACCAGCATAGTATTTTGAATAGTTGATACCTCAACATCACCAGCATCGTATTTTAAATAGTTGATACTTTAACATTACCAGCATCGTATTTTGAATAGTTGATACTTTAATATTACCAGCATCGTATTTTGAATAGTTGATACATCAACATCATAACCATCGTATTTTGAATAGTTGATATTTCAACATTACCAGCATCGTATTTTGAATAGTTGATACTTCAACATCACCAGCATCGTATTTTGAATAGTTAATACTTCAACATCAACAGCATCGTATTTTTAATAGTTGATACTTCATCATTACCAGCATCGTATTTTGAATAGTTGATACTTCAACATTACCAGCATAGTATTTTCATTAGTTGATACTTCAACATCACCATCATCGTATTTTGAATAGTTAATACATCAACATCATAACCATCGTATTTTGAATAGTTGATATTTCAACATTACCAGCATCGTATTTTGAATAGTTGATACTTCAACATCACCAGCATCGTATTTTGAATAGTTGATACTTCAACGTCACCAGCATCGTATTTTGAATAGTTGATACTTCAACTTCACCAGCATCGTATTTTAAATAGTTGATACTTTAAAATCACCAGCATCGTAATTTGAATAGTTCATACTTTAAAATCACCAGCATCGTAATTTGAATAGTTCATACTTCAACATCACCAGCATCGTTTTTTGAATAGTTGATACTTCAACATCATCAGCATCGTATTTTGAATAGTTGATACTTCAACATCACCAGCATCATATTTTGAATAGTTGATACTTCAACATCACCAGCATCGTATTTTGAATAGTTGATACTTCAACTTCACCAGCATCGTATTTGGAATAGTTCATACTTTATCTTTACCAGCATCGTATTTTCAATCGTTGATACTTCAACATCACCAGCATTGTATTTTCAATAGTTGATACTTCAACATCACCACATCGTATTTTGAATAGTTAATACTTCAACATCACCAGCATCGTATTTTAATTAGTTGATACTTCAAAATCACCAGCATCGTATTTTGAATAGTTAATACTTCAACATCACCAGCATCGTATTTTGAATAGTTGATACTTCAACATCACCAGCATCGTATTTTAATTAGTTGATACTTCAACATTACCAGCATCGTATTTTGAATAGTTGATACTTCAACATTACCAGCATAGTATTTTCATTAGTTGATACTTCAACATCACCAGCATCGTAATTTGTCAAATTTGTTGCTGATCGAAGTGCAATTACTCTTCTACCTTTATTTTGTGAAATTTGTAAACTAGGAATTGTAATCTGAAGCGATGAGTGGCGTGCTTATAGGAATATACTCAGTGTTGGTTTTTATCATCATAAGGTGAATTACAGTTTGAATTTTGTGAGTCCGTTAACGGTTTTAAATACCTAAACAGTCGAATAATTGTTGAATAGATTAAGAAAAAGATTGAAAAAAACAATGGGTTTATGTTTGGAGTTTTTGAAAGATCATTTGGTTGAGTGGACATGGAAGGGTAATTTTGGGAAAAAATATTGATAATTTTATTGTTTTATTGCGTGGTTAAAAGTATTTTTTTTTGACTCTTCATTTTTTGTTTTTAATTTTTATAAACAAATGGGGGAAAGACACCAATTTTATAATGGAAAAAAAAATACCATATCCATCAATTGTATTTGTTTTGTCATTTATTATGTATTTAAATATTTTTTGCATTCAAAATTTGTTAACATGATTTCGGTTATTATGCATTTTGAGTAATGTGAATTTGTTTATAAAAATATACTAAATTGTAATAAAATATTAAGCTAAGCTTAGGTCAAAGCAAAATATTATATTTTAGTATGAATTAAATAAAAAAATTGTTCTTCACTTCGTAGCTGCATTAATTTGTTAAATATTTATGTGTCTCCTTTACTAATCTATTTATTGGCAAAAATAAGTTTGTTGTATATTAAATCTAGATGAGTAACATTTTATTAATCCTTCAGAAATTAATAAAAAATGTTTAAGTTTCAAAATAAATGAAAATAATTGAACTTTCTTGATACATTAGAACATTGAAAATTTATCATATAAATTCATAATGTTATTAAAGTATTCAATGTTTCGATCCTGTCACAACATATTTTATGTAATAGTAATTTAGTATCATTTAATTCACTTTTTAAATATTTCTTAAATTTTCTAGTTGATTTGAGAAAAAATACTATTAAATTTTAATAATTCTATTTAAGAATCTTTTTTATTTTATATAAAATGTTATCAACTTTTAATTATACAATAAAGTTATTTAACAATATTTGAACCATTAAAAAACTATAGCTATTATATATATACTGTTATAATTATTATTAAAACTAATAAATCAGCTAATTTATCTAAATTTTGTTAGATATTTTAAAAAATTTTATTAAATTTTATTTAGCATCCTTTTTATTTATCAAGAAAAAATATTAACCTTTTTAATTTAAATCTTTACTAAATTTATTTTATTATAAATTAAATTTCATCCTTAGTTGATTCTTCTTCAGAGAATTTATTATTTTTAGCTTCCAATTTTTCATATTGAACAGCAATCATTGTATCTAAAATTGAGATATACTCTATATGTTTTTCATATACATCACATGGAATTTTCCATTTTTTGTCTTTTAAATCATCAAGTATTTGTAAGAACAGCTCTTTATTATTTTGGTTCAATAAGCTAATATCAATTCTCTAGATTAATATATTCTTAATTACCTGCAATCCAATCATCGTACATGTCTTCATGCTATTATTATATTTATTTACATTTAATATAAAATCATAAACCCATTCATCGTTTGCATTATTATGTATATAATACATTAAAAATGTTGCAACTAGATTTATATTTTCATTAAATGCAGTAATATGAAAAATAAAAATGCATTTTAATCCAAAAAATGCATATTTTATTATGTAACTAACGTCATACACTTCTTCTTCGTCAAAAACAATTAGATCTTTTATAATGAATTGTGTACAAAATAATTCATAATTAAAATTAATAGACTGGAAATTTATATTAGAAAGAGTATTTTCCAAATTTATTTTTTGGAGAGTTTTATTATTTTTACACAAGAATATAAAATTAAGAGTTGTCAAGCATATCTTTAAGCAATAATCGACTTCTGTAGGAAGAAAAGAAGGTGATATTTCGTTAATATGATTGCTTTGCATATTTATACATACAGGTATCATCCAAAATATATAAAAACATTCTATTACTTCTACAAGATTATCGCCAGTAAAATTTTGTGGTGTAAGTTCTCTAAATGTTAATTTAGTGGGACTTTTAGTTGATAAAGTTGTTATCAATAACTCGTTAGCTGCAAACAAAAATTCCTTTGGAAAAATAATCAGCTTTTCAAAATTTTCATAATCAAAAATAATTAGTTTGTTAATAAATAATATTATATTTTTAAAATTTTGGTATTTTACTATATTTTCATTTTCTTTAATGATTTTATTGAACAACAACATAAGGTTGGTCAAAAATGTAAAATCAACAACTTGCAAAGATATTGAATGAGCTGTTAACTCTCCAAATACATCTCCAATTTTTTTATATATTCTTTCCGCTAATAGATAATGAACATTATAAAGTAAGTCAAATATAGGCAATACTTTCATAATAAATAATTTTAAACCTTTCATTTCCAAAACCCCATTGTAATGTCTGCTTACTCCTAGAATAATTTCAACTAGCGCAACAAGGGTTTTCAAATTTGAATCATTTATTAAGAATTTAAGTATATCATTTTTTTGAGAAAAAGCTGGGTTAGTATGGAAATAGGTTACATATTTTGATACTAGTCCAAGTACAATATTCATCATTAATAAGTGAAATGTAATATAATTCTCAGTAAATTCATTCATTTTCTGAACAAATGGCTGTAAAACATTTTTATACTTTTTATCAACCTGATCAAAAGGCAACATACCGCTTCGAGCAGATGAACGGTTAGATCTTTTTGAAGAAACACCTCTTGAAGAAGCTGTTCGAGATGAAAGTATTCTAGACGATGCTCTCTTTGTCGATTGCTTTCTCATTGTAGCTTGAACCTTTGAAGAATTTAATACATTTAATTTCTTATCATCCTCTATAGTATCTCTTAAAATAAAATTTTTAATTACCTTATTGAAGTTAGTTTAGTAAAAAACTCTCTAATTGTTTCGTTGGAAACATTTGAAACTGGGTTTATATCAACCAAACCAGATTTCAATAGAACAATTCTTTTAAGATAACTTTGGCTAGATATTATTACATTAACATATGAAGAATATCTTTTTAAATTTTCATCAGTTAAAAAATCACCAGAGTCATTGTTAAGCTCCAAGGTAAGAGAAATTAAAATATATAATATGATCTAAATGTTGAAACATCAGATTACCATTATAGAGTAGGCTTGTGAAGACCTTGGCTTATATGTAAGGGAGATAATACAACATTCAATTGAATGACGAATAAAGTCTTTACTTTGATCAGCTTTTTTTTCTTCCAACTATATAAATAAAATATATCTGGTACCATTGAAATTAATTTCTCTTTATTTAGCATAATATCAATAATATCGAAACCTTCAGTATTTGTTTTTGTAAAAGAGAGAACCAATAAAATGAATTGTTCTTGATGAATCTAAAAAAATTTATTAAATATTACAACAAGATCAATAGGGACATTGGAAGACATAATATCTAAATCAATGGAGACTGTTATAGAAGAAATTAGCTAGATTTGTCATGAAAAATACTTGAAATAAGAAATTTTCTTTATAAAGTTTATAGCAAATTTTTAAAAAATACTAATAAATTAAACAAAAATACTTCAATTGCAGTTTTAATAGCAGGAATAGCTCTGGTGTAAACTCTAACCATAGTTGGAAGAATAAATGAAAAACTTTTAGAAGAAAAACTGTCTTGGTAATGAATGCATACAGTCAATAAACTACTTAAACAAATTTTAACCACAATAAAATTGTTTGGATATGAAATAATTGCCTCGCAATATATAATAAGGAATTTTCTTAAAGAAGATTGTGATATTATTCCATCATTTAATTTAAGCATAATTTTTGTGATAAGCTGTATTATAATTTAAAATATTTACTTGCATCCATGAAATAAATATACCACTATCTAATAACTGATAATCCTAAATTTTTATTTATAAATTACAATAACCATAAAGCCATTTTTTTCACATGACAAGGAAATATCAACTAAAACTAATGGAAATGTTTCATTTGTAAATAATCTATTAATAATTTCTAGAGCTAATTTCTTTATAAATGCAAAAAATGAATACTTCACTACTAGTGGATAGGAATATATATTCTAGAAATTTTACTTTTTCCCAATTTGTGTGAATCATAATTCTATTCTAAAAATTAAAAATTAAAAAACTTGTGTTAGATATTCATTCTTAAAGTTTTCTTTCTTTCCACTTGAAACAAGAATTATTGGTTCAGGAAGCATTGATTTATAGTAAAATAGTGTTGATACATTAAAATTACTATCTAGTATACAACCTAAATAGAATTTAAATATAATATATAATTTTTAATAAAAGAATTTATTTTAAAATAAATATAAATATTTAATTTTATATTTTTATTACGAAAAATTGTAGTAATAATTTTTATAAATATAAGTGATATGTTTTTTTTAAATGATAAAAATATCTATATTATAAAATATATTTCCAAGTATTTTTCAAATAAAATAAAAATTGATTTTAAATAATTTAATTATAAGATCTTATTATATTCATTTTAAAGATTTTTAAAATTTTTTTATTGAAAAAAATAAAAACACATACATAAAAAAATATTATTAATTATTTTATTAAAAAAAGTTAAATTACATAATTAAATATCAGGATTATTAATAAAAATTTAAATTAAATTTATAAAAGTACAATATATTATGTAATATGTATTTTTAAGAATTTTATCCATAAATATTAAATTTAATTTATTAAAATTATCTAATTAATCATATTGATATTCCCTATTTTATTTATAAAAATCAAAATTATAGAATTAAAAATATTTTTTTATTTATTTTACATATAAAAATAAAAATATATATTATATTATTTACTATTTTATTTATAAAAACCAGAATTAAATTAAATTTTATATGAATATTAATATTAATTTTATTATATAAATATATATTATTAATTATTTTATTTATAAAAACAAGAATTAAATTAAATTTTATATGAATATTAATATTAATTTTATTATATAAATATATATTATCAATTATTTTATTTATAAAAATAAAAATTATATTTAATATTTAAATTAAATTTAATTAAATTAAATTAAATAAAATTAAATTAAATAAAATAAAAATTATATTAAATTAAATTAAATTATATTATAGGATATTAAATCATATTATATTTTAGGATATTAAATCATATTATATTATAGGATATTAAATCATATTATATTATAGGATATTATATTATATAATAGTATGTTATGTTATGTTATATTATATTATATTATAGGATATTATATTATATTATATTATGTTATATTATGTTATGTTATATTATGTTATATTGTTATATTATATTATGTTATGTTATATTATGCTATGTTATGTTATGTTATGTTATATTATGTTATATTATATTATGTTATATTATTAAATATTTTATTTATAAAAACCAAAATTAAATTTTAAATAAGTATTATTATTGTTATTTACTTTATTTGTTTGTTTGATTGTTTATAAAAATCAATTTAACTTTTATAAATTAAAATTTAGTATCTTAAAATCACCAAGATAAGCCGCACCAGTAATTTAATATAAAATTACCCTTTATTCGTATAAACGGTGGCTTATATATGAGATTTAAAGATAATAAATTTTCATAAAATTATATTAAAAATTTATTAATTTTAATTAAAAAATTTTTTTTTAATTTTTTATAAAAAAATAACTTACCTGATCCTTTATCATATAATATTACTTCATCCGTTATTTCATATAAAATTTTACATTGATTTTCTATTTCTAATATTTTTGTATTCTTAATTAAATTATTTAATTTACAATTGATATAGGAACTTTTTTCTTTATATTGTTATAATATAATATAACTTCCTAAAGTTATTAATTTGTATATACTTTTATTACTGGAGAATCTGCTGCTTCAAAAAAACAAGGCTTTAATTAATTAAAATATTACTTCACACGAATTCTTCCATAATACTAATAAGATATCATTAAATGGAATTTCTTTCAATCTTTTGATAACTTGGTTCAACCCTCTTAAAATTAATGGCAACTCTTTAATAAATTTATATGAGGTGGTTAGAGTATAGCTTATTGCGAACGTTAACTAATTATTTATATCTTAATTTACCATTGTGTTTAGTAAGTATAACAATATTGAATTAGGAATGAATGATAAAGATTTTATTAATAGTAATAACTCATTAAAATATTTCTTAATATTTTAGTATTTTTACTGTATCTGTATATGCTTTTTCAAAAAATGTATAAAATATCAACCTAGGATCTTCTTTTAATAAATCAATTAATAAATATTCTGTTTGCTTTGCAATAACTAAATTTATTTATATTTTTACGTAACATATGTTTGTCATTTACATCTACAGTCAGAATGATTTTACTCACTACATACATCATTCGACATGCAGAAGGACCGAAATAACATCCATCTAATAAATCTGATAAGTTAAAATGTTCTTTTACTAAAATTCAACATTATTATTACATTTTAATTTATATTTATAATATGGGTGCTGACAACACATATCCATTAATTGAGGACAAGATGAAAATAAGTACTCTTTACGTTTTAATAATCTTTGTATATCTACCAATGTTCTTATTTTCAACTCACCCAAGTTTAAAAAATCTTCAAATGTTATTTCTTTATTTAAATCTTGTTGACTAAAAGTTTTTACATCACCATAAACACCACAACTTAAATGACCTTCATTAGAATATGAAGAATCATACGCAGATAACGATTGACTCTTTGTTCCTATGAAATTGTCACTAACAGGAAATTGGAAATTTAATTTTGGAATCTAAATAAAATATTATTATTATTACTTCCAATTGTAAAGGATCAAATATCGAATAAACTAAGTATCTTGCATTCCAGATTTGACGAACTTTAAATAGATTCTCAACAAGAATCTCATATGTTGTGAATTTAAAAAAATGATCAATAAATGAATTATATTGTTGAGGATATTTGCAACTCAAGATTAGTTGAATGATACCTTGACTATAAAATTTAATTTTACATGATAATGAGCTTATTAATGGTTCATGATCCAACAATAAGTTCCAAGTCAGTAACAACATTGGAAATAAATGTTCTGAAAGACTGCTTGAACATAGTAACATTATTGAACTAATTATTAAAAACTGAAAATTATATAATCTTTTATGCATGTATAAAACAATTTCACTTTGACATCGCCTTGGTAAGTCTGGTGTAAGTCTATTAATATTTAATAAAGAATCATGCTCATTATAAAATTCACTGAAAAATTCAAATGAATCCCGCAGATAAATTTTACTATTCGCCCATTTATTCGTGTCCCATGAACTGTTCAAATTTTCTATGGATATTTTATAAAATGGATCATCTTCTTTAATAGTGTAATTACTATATATAAATCTTATTAAAACTAATAACCAATTTTGATAAATTTCATTTATTGTTTTACTCATATCAACTAATGATGAATTTTCATCTCCCAAATTAAAATCTGTTTTATCAGATTCTACATTGAACATTAAAATTTTCAAATCTTCTTTATTTCTCTCTTGAAACTTCTTTATCATTATTAATGTTGAATTAATAAAATCTGTTATTTCACTAAATATCCCAAAAATTGCATAAAATATAACTTCATCTTTGATATCTATAAATTTCTAACCATTTTTTACCTTTGATTTCATTAAATAGATCAACCTCTAAAATTAAATTTATACCCCAATAAAGAAGCATATATGATGTTCTTTGTCTCCATATTAGTTTGTTTTTCTCTACAATTCTCATATCTTCATCTTTTTCATAATTATATATATCTAATAAGTGAAATACAGAGGGTTCCATGCCATTATTCAATTTATTTACATAAAACGCAATTTCTATAATAAATAAACAAGTTATTTTTGAGCATATAGTCTAAATGTACATATTAAAAACTACCTGTGATAAAAGACCTGAAAAAATTGATTTTTCAGGCATAGTTCCAGGTAATGATAGTTCTAAAAGTAACCTCAATCTTCTTAATAATTTAGAGAGATTTTTGGTGTTATCAGCATTAAAAACCTCACAAATATTGGCGTTACATTCTTCACTCTTAATACCATCATCATATTTGTTTTCTTGCTTGTCTAAACTCAAGTACCGTTCTATAAAGGAAACTTTAGTATTTTTTAGAATATGAATAAAATTATAACAGCAAGGTAGCTTTTTATTTGATAAATATCCCAAGTCAAAAAATGGCGTCATAACAAGTCTCCATGATAATTCTTTAAAGTATATGTTAATAAAGATAATTATTTGACATAATTCAATTATATAATCCTTAAATTATAGAATTTTTAAAATACCTCTTGTAAAATATTTTCGTGGTCCAAACATTTAAAAATTAAGGTTTTGATGTATAAATTATTAAAAAAAACAGTAAAACTTTTAGAAAAATGGAAAACCTCACTAAATTTTGCTTTGTACCGTAGCATTGATTCAGGGCTAGAAGATATGCTAACTTCTGAAGGAATTATTCTACAAGTAGCATAAAGACAGTGTATAATATAAACTCCCTGTAACATATCCATTTTTTTTATAACAGTAACAATGATAGATTTTAAATCATTAAACATATTGTTGACAAAATTACATAGATTGGTAATAAGATTTTGATAAACTTTTACATAAACGTTCATATCTTTAATTTCAAAACTAGTCCATGTTTTTTCCAAACGCTTAAAACAACAAATACATCCCATTTTTGATATCAAATTAAAATAAAAGAGAACCATATTTTCTAAAATTTCGTTCTCTTCAGATTTTAAAACATGAAGTGATTCTTTTATATGATAATAATTTTCCATTTTTTCTAATTTATTTGAAATGGGAACTACTCTACCATCTAATAAAAACATTTTTAATTTGCAAGATTTTTCCATTTCCGAATAATGAATTAAAGGTATTACTAAGTTATTCAAATAAAAAATATCTTTTATTCGCATTTGATTCATTGATAAGCTGAGTAAACATCTTGAATAGCATAGGCTATTAAAACACCCAAAAATATTTAAAAGACACGCTGCTTCTTCAATTAAATAATGATTTTTTCCATAACTAACAAATAAGTCTTTAGGAAATTGATCAGTCTCGCATTCGAAGGTGCACATCCGGTCAAATAATTTTTCAGATATGCTACCAAGAACATTATTTTTATTATGGGCTAGTTCTGAAGATATAAATTTTATCTTTAAAATATTCTTGTATTTAATAATCTTTTTTGAAGTTTCTTTTGTTTGAACAAATTCAAAAGTTCTAATATGATTCAAAAATTCCTCAAAAGTATGGTTGATTTTTGAATGGATTACAGGAATTTCAATTAATGATTTTTTAAGAAAATTAAGACAAAGTTTGAATTGATTAATTATGTAATTTCGTAAAAATTTAATTTCATTAGCTTCAAGGTTAGAAAATAGAAGTAAACGTCTAATTATTGCCAGGTCTAAAAAAGAAACAAAACATGATATGTATTTATTGTCATGTAATTTTCTCCATCCCACTGGATAAACTAATTGATGTGATTCAATCGGATTAATAGCATTTGTTAATCTTTTCCAAAATATACAGTTATTTAAATAGAGTAGATCCTCCTTTTTGCTTTTTATACTGGAACGAATATTGTAGAAAATTGGACCCGTCATATAAATTAAGTTTTCAATCTTAAAAATTAAATAAAATACCATTTTATATGAGAGCCAAGGTCTAGAAAGAGAAAATTGATATGGAGAATGTTCAGTTGAAATGTACAAAATGTTATTCGTGTCATTAACTAGTGATTTTGAAATTAAATTAAGTAGCGATTGATATCCAGCATAAATCATACTTGAACCTGCTAAATTATTAATTCCAACAAGTCTCTCTGATGCACCTTGTAAGATTAAAGGAAAACAATATCTAATCCAAGAAATAATTTTTTTGCTATTTTGAATAAAAATACTGTTTGGAACGGTAATATCATCATTAACAAATGCAACCTCAATTGAAAAAGTGGGTTTGTCGCTGTCTAGTTGTATTGATTTACAGCTCAAAATAAGTTTTTCAAAATCAAATTCTACTTTATTATAAAAGAACGGAGATCGACCTTTTTGTAATAAAAAATCAAATATTTTCCATAAATCATTTTTTATTTCAGAGTATATAAATGTATCCATTAGAAAAATAATAGACTCTTTAACATATAAAGAAAGCTAAAAAACTTACTTTTGTCAACAATAAAGTGTAAAATAATTTTATTTCATGATTACAATTTATTATTAAATTTATTTTAATTTGAATCATTTTAAATTTATTAGACTTATTAATTTTGACATTATCTAAATATTGTTTAATATTTTGACAAAATTTATTTCAAATTTTTTGGATAATTTTTAGGTTTTAATTAATATTTTATAATAATAATAAAAACTTTTTAAAGAGGATAAATTATAAATTTTATATAATATTTTTAAATAATTTTAAATCATATCATACTAGAATTAAAAAATTCATTTATTGTTAAATAAATATTATTGTACAATAAATATATGACAAATAGGTTTTAAATGCTTGAATTTTATTTTATAAAAATTGAATCATTATAGAATCTTTCTTCATCTAGTTTAAACATTATAAATATTTTTTATTTATTTTGCTACTCTAATATATCGGTTATAAGATTAATATTTTTTAAATTCAAGTATAAATTGAAAAATTAAAATTATTAATACAGTAGAAGATAAGATTATTAATCTTTAAATAAATTGGGTAAAATTTTTAATTTTAAATAAAAATCATCTATCATAAAATGAAGTCTCTAAATAATCTAGATATATAAAAATTTAGCTTTTAATATTATAAGTGGCATTTTTTGTTATACTTATTAGAATATTGGTGCATGGGTAGAAAAGGCCGTCTTTGTAAAAATAAGCCGTCTTTGCAATTTTTCCCAAATTTTTGAAAAAAACCAAATTTTATTTTTTGCGTAAAATTTTTTTCAATTTATAATTTATTTTATAAATTTTTTTTTAATTTTTGATTTGTTTTGAGTAATTATAATATTTTTTGATTAATTAAAACATTGACAATATTTATTGATTAACTAAAAAAAATTATAATATTAAAATGGTAAGAACAAGAAACTTCGAAATTATAGAAGAAGATCTCTTATATTCTAATGAAGATATAATGTCTATGAGATTCACAGAGGAACTTCTCAGGCGTAATTGCAATATGCCCGAAGAAACAGTACGATTTTTTGCAAAATTGAACTTAATCCAAAAACAAAATGATTTGCACTTCGTGTAACATCGACATGTCTTTTGTTTTGAGTAAAAAAAAA
>CAKKLC010008258.1:14491-25607 GCA_918559645.1 Ceratonova shasta | reverse complement strand
GGTTTGCAAAAAGCCTTGCAGGAGGTCCAGCCCCATAACCAAAGGATCGTTTTTCAGTGGGACTAATATACCATTGTGTAACATAATCAAAACTTTTCAAAAATACTTGAAAAATGAAGAGATCCAGGATATGGAGTATGAGTTTGGGATAAATAGGAAAACTCTTGCTGGACTTTTTGATTATATAAGAGAGGTAATAGCCGACGATGTCAGTCGGAGTGAACAAATTATGGGAGGTCTTGACGAAAACAACGAGAGGAGAATAGTGGAGATAGATGAGTCCGTATTTTTAAAAAGAAAATACAACAGGGGTCGTCTCACAAACCAAAAATGGTAATTAGGCGGGATCGAGCGAGGAACAAGAAAATGTTTTATAATTCCTGTTCCAAACCGAAATGTACACACCATTTTTGAGGTGTTGGAAAGGTTTATTTTACCTGGAAGTTTGGTGGTTACTTTAGGGTGGAGGGCATACGAGAGTGCAGTAGACATGTCAGGCATGGACCTTGAACATTCTACTGTTAACCACACCCTAAATTTTGTGGATCCCAATGACCCTATGGTTCATACTCAAAACATTATGGGTTTGTGGTCCAGATTAAAATATTTTCTGAGTAGGAAAAGGGAGATGAACAAAGAACAAAGGTCTTCTCTCCATATTCAATTTTAATGGGAATATAATATTCCTAAGAGGAAAACAATTAATTCTCTAATAATATTATTAAATTATAATAAATTCTATTCTTTTTTGATATTATAAATGTTTTAATTAATCAAAAATAAATCATAAATGTTTTAATCAATCAAAAATATAACAAATTTTACTCAAAAAAAAAATTTTGGTTTTTTTAAAAATTTGGGAAAAATTTCAAAGACGGCTTTTTTTTTCCAAAGACGGTCTGTTTATGCATAAACCGTCATTATTATCTTTCTTGTTTTCATTTATCTTCATTTTCGCACTCAAATCTAATGTTATTAGTGCTAAGGCGCTCTTGAGCAAAAATTTAATTTTTTAACAAATATTTGAATAAAAGTGTCAAAAACAGAAAGATGAGTTTGAAACTGCTTATTTTTTTGGGAAGAAAGATTTGATTGTATTATATTTCTGGTAACAACTAATACTTCAAAATTAAAAACAAAGACAAGGATTGAAATTTTGATATTTATTTTTAATTAACATAAAATCATAAGTTTATGGTAAGTTATTAATAAAAATTTATAAATGACAGAACTAAAAAGAATTCAATTTATCTATTTGTTGTTAACATGAAACTATTTTTTGTAAATAATTCTAAAAACTATTTTATTGGTTACTCTAAATAATTTATTATACATTTATATATATATATATATATTACATTTCAAATTAAATAAAATATATTCGTATCTGATGCATCTCTCAACAATTTTTTCATTCAAATTAAATAATTTGATTTTATTAGCAGAATTGCACCTCTATCTGTACTCTATGATTAATGAAATTATATATAAGGAACTAATTTCACCAAATCAAAGCTAATTTTTACGAAATGATTATAATATAAAAATGTATCATGTTTTGTATTTAAATATTCTCATTATTAGTGCCAACATTTATGCTTTTTGAAAACCATTTTTAAATTGGTTCCTGAATTTTGGGTTAACTAAATAATTTAATTGATATTTAGAGATTCTATAATAGATTTTAGCTTTTTTTCATAGAAAATACAAACCTTATTACGATTTAGAGAACTAATGGAAGCTGCTTAAAGTAGTATGTGTTTTGATAGCTAGAAATTATTAAGATAACAGTTTTTTAAACCATTAAATGTTTTGATAATAAGGCCTTGAGTAGATAAATTTATTTTTATTAATCATTTAAAATTGTTATAATTATAAGATTTACTGCTATATAAATCGCTGCAACAAAAATATAATTTATTCATATTATTAAATGATACAACAGAAAAATAATTAAAAATATAAATTATGTTAATTAATTTCATCACAAAATACATACATTTAATTACTATCAAGTTTAAATTTATTACTGGATAATTTGGTGGTAATTTATTTTTATAAAAGGTTATCGCTAATTGAAAATAATAATTTAAATTTTTAAAGTATAAAATAAAACTAGTTAAAATCTTCCTATCATAAATATAAGAACCCAATAATTGCATGTTTTTAATATTTTCTATTTATAAGTAAATTTTTTAATTTATTGATACTAGATGAATAAATATTTCGTATATCCCATTAAAAAGAGCTTTAGTATTTACCGAAATTTACTTTAAATGTGATTGATAATCTTTTGTTATTACGATATAAGGTCTAATTTAAATCTTTGAACAACGTAATGAAATTTTTAATATCCAGAATTTAAAATTAGCAATAAATATAATATTTTAATAATTTTTTTGAAATAAAATAAGTTCTGAATCAAAACAGATACATAATAAGTTAAATATCAGTTTCAAACTGCCAGAAGAACGTATTATTGAAATAATTAATCTCATTATAATTTAATTTAGTTGTAAAACTTATTATAGGAAGAAAAAATTAAAATTTCATGTTGGACAAATGTTTAAACATAGATTAGAACAACTGTAAAAGTATTTGCAGCTATGGTAGTAAAATAAGTTATATTTCTATTCTAGTATGATTTTTATTAATATCGATTCATAAATTATTTTTATTTGATCATTCTCTAGATTTGTATTTTTACGATCTAACTTGTTTAAAAAATTTAATATGTTTATATTGATATGATCACCTCATAAAGTAAATTTAATTATTGGTAGTAATAAAATCTATAAATTAATGAAATTTTTACTAAATATTTAACAAAATATGTATCTTTAAATTTTTATTTATGATTACTTCTTTTACAAAATGAAGTAGTATTAAATCTATATACAGTCTGCCTTCTAAATAACGAACACCCACGGTGACTTATTTTTCCCAAGTGTTCTCCAAAAATAACGAACACTACTATATAGTTAAATTATAAATATACAAAACAGCAATTAAATATTAAATATGAAAAAAAACGCCAAATAGGATCAAAACAACCAAATATTCTTTAAAATCAACTTTTTATTTTTTTTTCTTAAAAACTCGAGAATTAAATTAAATTTTTTGATTCCACTTCTCTCAACTCCAGTTTACAAAGTGTAAAAACTGCTTAAAAATTCAGGCTGGATTTCCGCAAGATATGATTCAATATCTTTCAGCCGATCGTAAAATTCATGCTTTGTAAGTTTATCGATGTTAATAGATGATTTTTCTTTTTCATTTCCGTCTTCAAGATCATCAACTTCAAAAATATCTTCACCTTTATTTTGGCATCCAGTTCAGCAAATAGCTCGTCTTTGTATAAATATTATGGATGATAGCCGATAAAATCATTAGAATCCTGATCAACGTTCGAATTGGCGTTTTATTTGTAAATTTAAAAAAAAGAGTTCTCCAATGCTTTTTTATAGCAATTAATTATAGTTTCCTTTGTAAGCTCATTCCAAGAATCTATAGTCTGAAGAAGTGCATCGATCAATTTGAATTTCTTTACGATATCATAACATTTTTCTTCTGATTCTAGATCATGTTCAAGATTAAGTTTGTTGTTAAGCTTTCTTTTATAAATTTTCTTGAAGGACTTAATTATTCCTTGGTCCAGTGGCTGTATACGGAAAGTTCCATTAGGCGGAAAGTATAATAATTCAATGTTGCTATATTCGACGCCCACGCGGTAAACGGAAGAATTATATAATGTCAAAAATATTTTCCCATCTTCTATTTTTATTTTTTCGTTCAAATCATGCAGCCATCTGCAAAAAATATAGGTTCTCATACAAGCCTTTTTCTTGAATTTATAAGAAATGAGTATCCTTTTAAAATCCAGATTCTTAAAACCTCTCAGGCTCTTTGATTTTTCATTAAGCAGAAGCTATATCTTTTCTCCGGTCATACTGACACAGAGCAATAATGTTGCGAAATCTTTACTAAAGTGTCCACTAATATGATTCTTATCATGGTTGCATAGACTTATAGTTGGCGTGACTTTATAGAAAACCCGTCTCATCACAGTTGAAAACATTTTCTGTATATAAGTCTTAAATTTTTCGAAATATACTGTCTTAAATTCTTCTATTTTGTTGTCATTAAACATGCCCGATTTGCCAGAAATCTTCTAAGAGCTAATTTGATGCCTTGTCTTAAAGCTCTCAACCCAGTTATTGGTGAACAAAAAAATTAAGACTACACAATTAAGCCATCTTTAAAGCTGTATTTTGCAGGTCTACATCTTGAATTGCTACCCACTTTCTTCTTTTCATTAAAAACTATTCAAACAATTTGGTGTCAAAAACACTAGTTCTAAAGCTTGTTACAAAATTTTTAATGTTTTTTCTTGTATTATATTTTAACAGCTTAACTCTGTTCTTTTAAATCCTGTTCAGAGTACCTAAAGGTACACGACACACCTTTGCAAGATTTCGCTTAGAAAGCAATAGATTCTTAGATTTAAACTCTATGATTGCTATTTTTCCTGCAAGTAAAAGTCCTTATCTCCTTTTTTTTTTGTTGAGGTTTGACATTTTGGGGATGGAATAAAATAAAAACTTATATCAACAAAATTTTTGGAAAAATTCGTTATGAAAATACATTCTGTTCGTTATTCGAGGTAATAAAAAATGCACTAGATGTTCGTTATTAAGTGTGTTTACTGTATATATATTCTATAATGTAGCCTGGATATTTTTAAGGATTTTATAACTTTAAAACATTATATGATTCACTATCTGAGAAACACGTAAAAATATTATGTTTTATTAAATCAAATAAATAATAATGAACTAAACAACATTGAAAATTTATTTTATTTTATTTGTGTAATAATTTAAATTAATTTTTATATCGGTACACACATCAATGTTATTCTTTTAAACTTAATTTTTTAGAAATGTTTTTAAATTTTATATAAAAATATTTTATGTAATTAACAAGTTAATTTTTAAAAAATACAATCTTAATATAATTCGTCTAAAACTCAGACCTTATTGATTACATACCAAGAATTTATATAAAAAGTTAAGTTTTAATTCTTTTTTAAATTTTCATATATACTTGATAATATAATGGTCTATTTATTTCAATCTATTGCTACTATAAAGCAATTTATTACAGTAATATATTTCTAGGTTTAAATTTTCATGACTCCATTTTGGAGTTTAAAATAAAATAATAAGAATATCTCTAGTTTCGTCTGTTCTAAATACAATTTTTTAGCTAAATCTCAGTTATGTCATATCACAAATCATGCTTAGTTTTCTTCTAAATTTCTTTTTTTAAATAATTACTTCATCATCTATATAATTAAAATTAAATTGATACATATGTATATATAATCCTAATTAAATTACAGCAATCAAAATTATCAAGTAAAAAAATGATATAATACGATTTAAGTATATATATTAGGGTGGCGCAAAAAAATTTATGTAAAACTTAATTACAGTATTTTGTTTTTTGTAAATCCTTACACTTCAAACACCACACAAAATATTTCATGAATATACGATTCCATTTAGTAGTGCCTGATCGACACTGAAATTTTAAATGAATTGGAATGTGAGCATGTATATATAAAGTGCACTTTTTACCCATAAGGCTTTGAAAAGTTCTAAAAAAATCTATACAATTCTTGAAGATTCTGTAAGAGGTCTAGAAGGTTATAGAAAAATATGGAAATTTGAAAAGGTTGCAAAAAATTCTAAAAAACTTTATGAGTTTTGATTTTAATATAAAAAGCCAGCTTCAACAGTACATTTTAATTAAGTTCATGTATCATTTGTCATAAGATCAAGTGCTGAGCCATATAAAAATATCATTCACTTAGTTATGCTTGTAGGTCGAAAGGGTTGTTTATTTAATTAGTAAACCATCTGAATATTTTTAAGAACGAGTTCTTACAACATCGACAAATTTTTTGAGTGTTTACTTTCATTTATACAAAATTAATAAATTGCCGATAAAAGATGAAATTTCTGGTGTTGGGCAATGACTGTTGAGCATCTAGTATAAAGTGCATATCCAAAGTGCCGAAAAACGATCTATCAATAAAAAGTTTGTAGTATTTATTTATAAGTACTGAGAGGTCGAGAAGATTGTTAATAAAGTAGGAGAGGTTTAACGAGCAAAGGAAGCTGACTTTGTTAACTTAAAATCATCCATCTATGACATTGCACGCATCAATCATCACAATATGATCAGAAATCAGGAAGATAGGCTTTTATTGCATGACCAGCGAACTAAAAGCAAAATGGTTAAGGTGTACTTAAGACAAAACATTGACAACAATGGAAAAGCGAGCTAAAAAACGCAAGAATAGGTTGCATGAAAGACTTGCACACGAAAAGGTATAAGATTTTAATTTCATCCATAATCATGCTGACCTATTAGAATCAAGCAGCACTTATAGGTCAGAGAAGAATGACGACAACCAACTCTTCTTAGTATCTATGAAATCGACATTAATTCTTTCTAAACGATGTAGCTTAAAAGGAGTCAATTTACTTTCACCATTAGAAGCCTCTGCTCTTGATCATACGAGTATAAGTAATAGACAGACTGTCAAAATTATTTCTTCCATAAGAGTTGTTTATGCTGAAACAAAGGATATTGCTTTGTCAATAAATAGTGTGCGAAAAGCCAAAAAAATATGGACTCAAAAAATCATCTGATATTGAAGATAGATTACAAGTAATTGATAATCTAATAGTGTTTTTTGTTCTTAAGCTACACCCTGCAATAAATAGTAGTCTAGAAAAGAATATTTTGTTTCACAATCCTTGCTTTGGATTAAGTTTAAATTAGCTTCAGGGTGTGCTAAAAGTTAAAGAAGGAACAGGGATCCTTGTTTTAGAGGTGATTGTAAATTTTTTAAAGGATTGGAGAATGACAGAAAAAATCACTACCATGTCATTTGACACAACTGTGGGAAAAACAGGCTACAACAATCGGATATGTGCGATTATATTAAGAAATTGAGTAAAATTCTGATTTGATTATTAAGCAAACATCATATACTTGAGTTGATATGTGTAGGTCTTCAAAAAGAAATTTTGGGATAACAAAACTTGAGCTAATGTGCTGCTACTCAAGCGTTTTAAAAAGTTTTTGCCAAAATTAAAACAGTTTTACTTTAGTATATGCCAAAATGTTATAATGAAGCTAAATCTCAAGCCAGTTAAAAAAGAAGTCATCACATTTTGTTTAAATATCCTAAAAATGAAAGAAAATCTAAGATATTTGCTACACAAAGCTTACAAAAAACTTCTAACTTTCAATCTTATCTTTCTTTGAAGGTTTTGCTCATCGCCTTTGGATCTGGGTTTTCGTTTTCTAGGAGTTTATCACCCTTAAAGGCGAATGTCTGAAAAAATCTACTAATGAAAAATTATGTCTCTGGTCATCAATTTAAACTGACTTAGCATGAAGACTTATCAAAAGCAGAATTTACTATTTTAGAAACATTAATTTACATTAAAGATTTGATTCAGTGTCGCATAGCAATAAACGCTACTCTAAAGATCTGGATTTGATCAAGCTTCTTAGTGTTTAATTGCATGTTTCTCCTCTATGTAGAAGAATGAATTGAAAGCCATAAGTTAACAATTCTAGTACTTTAGTCCAGAACTTATTACATTTAACTTTTTTCTCAACGTGTCAAAGTGGATGAGTAAAGCATCCTTGATGCTTGTTTGAGGCAACTCATTAAAAAATCTTAAGAGGATCAGAAAGAAGAAAGCTGCATCTGCATTACAAATAATCCTGATGTACTTCATAATGTCATTAAGCATTTTTGTGACCTCATCATCGCTGATATTTTTAAATGCTTTTTCGCTTTTTACAAATTTTTTTATAACTGATATTTCTACCTGGCAACAAACTCTATCTTTTAAAAAGTCAACATTAGTGGTAATTTTCTTGATAGTTGTCAATGACAAAGCTGAGCGGAAATTGCACTGGCATCATCTTTCAACTCATCTCTCTATAAAACAGATTAGCAAAATCAATACTTGGTTCAAATTTTTGTTAAGCATTGCATTGAGTTACCAGATGCAAAAAAACTAACTCTGCTGAAGAGATCGCAACTTAAAGGTTTTCATGTCTAGGAAAATTCAGACAAAAAAAATAGGGGTGTATTTTGAATGGGGTACTTAGAACTACACTGCAATACTGCAAGATTAATCTATCATGTAACTAGTATTATTTTACTGTTGAATTCGTAATGTGTAATATAATTGTTCTTTGTATCTAAAGACAGCATTTTAAACATTGAAAACTTGTTCATTTAACGCAACTGCTAAATACCTTAAAACACAAGATAACAACTGCAGAGACAGTTTTTATAAGAGCCTAAATGATGTGTAATTTGGTATATACACGTTTAAAATATCAGTGAATCAGAAAACTAAAATACTCTTGATAAAAAACTATTATTTTGTTTTCGTTATAAAGTAAACCACCCTAATTTATTTAATAGTTTTATACTGATAATAAAATAGAATGTAGAATATAACATTTGTGATAAATCTAGCTTTTTTTAATAAGCTTTATTAATTTATTTACTTCTTTTCCAATATCACATATGGCGAAACCATCCTGTATATATGATTATAAGATATATTTAATTGTAAATCAAACTTAAATTAAAATGACAATATTTTAGAAAAAGTTTTGAATATTCTAAAATATTATTCAGAATTTATTATTATTTAATGAAAAGTGGGATACAAACATATCTTATTGAAATATTAAATAATTATATTCTTACATATTTTACATTTTTATAGTTTGTGTACGGATTTTTTATTTTTTAATTATGTAATTTTAAACAAATTATTGAAATAATTACCACCTTAAAAATCATAAAATATTTAATATACGGTCTATCAATATAATTGAATTCCTAAACACAGGTTTTATATCTAATTAAAGCATGTCAAATATAAAAAATAAGACTAACAAAAAACAGTAGATATTTAATATTTTTGATATTATTTGAAATTAAATTGTAATTCATATTCGTATTTTAAATATATTTATAATAAAAATAAAGAGAAAATACTAGCTAAAAGATTAATATCTTAAATAACGTTTAAAAGTTTAAATTATCAAATATGAAACTTTTCTAGAAAAATTTTATATGGATTTTAATAAACTTATGCTTTTATTGTTCAAATTTATTAAAACAAGGATGCAACTAAAAATTGATTCTAAAATACTGGGATAGTATAGATTCATAATTAAAAGATTTTATCCACTATATATGAATCAGAAAAACAAAAACTATCATTGAAATAGCTTGATCCGTCTTCATAATTAGGAATTACATTCAAATATACTCTACCAAACAAAAGGTATGTAATTGAGAAAGAGATAGTTACTTTTAAGTAGTACTGGGCAAAATGATATTTCAAACTAGCTTCGATATTCGATTCGATATCATACAACTTTTCAAACCACGATTAGATATTGGTGGTCAATTATTTGCATTTTTTCCATAACTATTTTTATTATGTGATACTGCATTGTTTTATGCCTTTTTAGTTTTGCAATTTTAATCATATTTCACTATAAATAATTTTATTGTCATTGTATGATAAATCAAGTATTTACTATTCCATTACACATGAGGACAGTAATATATCGTATAATGCTGAGATAATTATGTTATGTCATTGTTATCTGTCATATATAGAATCTAAAAAAATACGAGTTTTTAAATTTAGTCTTAAATCTTTTGATTTCCTTATCTCTCATAATATTAATTACTTATAATTCATATAGAAATTTCAAAACGTATATTTTTAATTTACTCGAAAGACTGAAGTCAACAATCTACAAATACCGTATTTTCTCGGATAAAAGCCGCCCGAATAAATGCCGCCTTCGTATAAACGCCGCACTAACTCAAAGTCGAATGAAATAAACGCCGCACCTAAAAATTTAATATTTTTGATCGATACTGCAAAAAAATCAATTTTTAAATAAAATATTGTGATTTATTCTATTTCATTTTCATCATCAAATTCAGATTGTTCCTCATCGGAACCTTCATTAATGTTTACTATTTCAAAAACATTATTCAATAAATGTCTAGAGCTCTCAAAAGCTTCACCCTCTTTCATACAATAAATTTCATCTGGATTTGTTGTGACAATTCCACAGGCCGCAAATGATATAATTATTGTTGCCACGGGAATCTCAAACCAGGCCTGCTTAACCTATCGAATCATTTGAAGTTTTGAGGGAGCTTTTGGATTTCCAGCTAGCGTCAAATCTTCCATTCTTTCTTCTTCTCTTAGCCAGTTTTCATAAAGATCTCTATACTTTGCTTTGAAGGATGCATTCCATGATACATCTGCCGGTTGTAAATATTTTGTACAGCCACCAGGAATGCAAATCATAGTTGTTTTGGTACCTTTTAGTTCTTTCTTCACATTTTCAGTAAGGTGCGAACGAAATGCATCCCAAACCAGAATTCTTTGATGAAAAGAAAATGTACCCTAAACCTTTTCAATCCAGATCGACGTCGACTCTGGTGTCATCTAACCATTGTCAGTAAAAACAACGTAAACTCCGGATATATCCCTAAGCTCGGCCGGAATTCGTTTTCCTTTAAAAACCACTAGCGAATATAGTTTCTTCCGTCGGCCATAGCAGAAAGACATACAGTAATCCTTGATTTTTCATGCCCGGTTGTAAGAACCGGAACAGTTTTTACACCTTTAGTTTCAATTGATTTGCCTCCAGGCATATCAGCCCAAATCGCTGTTTCGTCCATATTTCCTATATTTTCAATAGCAACATCGTTGGAAACTCTAATAGATTCGCAATACTTAATGAACCTAACAATTTTATTCGCTGATCCTTCAGGTACGCTTTGTCCGGTTGTTGTTTTTTGTCTTTGGACAAAGTCGTGTCTTTTTAAAAATCGATCAATCCAACCACGGCTAGCCTTAAATTCCGGCGAGTTAGCTAATGATATTGCCTTTCAAGCTATCATTTTTCGCATAACTCTAAAGCAATTTCCCCTTTGTTCACGAACCCAACCAGCTAACTCTTCTTT
>CAKKLC010008258.1:0-12230 GCA_918559645.1 Ceratonova shasta | reverse complement strand
CCCTTTTGGTACAAAGATAATAAATACATTATACTTTATATATTTTTCAGCTAGGTTTAAGTGTGCAGAAAACGAATCAATGATAACCAACATTGGCTCTCTAGCGAATCTAGTTCCAATCTCGATAGAATATATTTCTCAAAAAAAGAGCATGTAAGTTCTTTACTCCACATACCAGTCTTGTTCACATCTACAAATACATTTTTATTCGTATCTGCAGGCTTTTTTTTAGGTTAGAGAAAAGGCAGTGGTTTCCGACAAATCTTCTATCAGCTGAAATTATTGGCGTATAAGCGAAGCGTGCATATGATGTAGAAGCTTTAGATAGTAACACGTATTTAGAACCCTTTAAAGTTAGTGTTTTACTGTTTTCCTGCTCAAAATATCTAGGAAGCTGATCAAATTTTAATATGTTCTTAGGTTTGATTTTGTGATTCTTAATTAAGTCTCGTGCAGTGTTTATGAATTCAATTGCCAAAGATTTTGCGTTTTTGGGTATGAATATACAAGATTTTTTTGCACAACAAACTAGATTGTTTCTTTTTTTAAAATTGTTAAAAATCCATCAGAGGATTTAAAGTCACAAATTTTAAGGTCTTTAGCCGTATTTGATGCTTTTAGTTTCAAATATTTATCGTTTACAACTAATCCCTTAGAATTCATAGTAAGAACCCAATTCTAAAGATTCTTGTCAATATTTAAAAAAGGTGTACTTCTTCCTGATTTTCCTACCTTCCTCCTCTTGATTATCGAAAGAGAATTGTAGGATAATATATCAAGCATTTAATTTTTCTTGTTAACCCACGTGTAAAGTATTTTTTCTGATATCGAGTATTTTCTTGCAATATCTGCCTGCTTCTCCTAAGATCCATCTTCCTTTCTTGCCTCTAATTCTCTTACCACATCAAGCTTAAACTTAATAGCATAGCTTTTTCTTGTAGCTTGGTTAAAAATATTTTTTGTCGATTGGAATTAAAAAATTTTGTAAAAATATAAAAAAAATCTCGAAAAAAAGAAAGAACTTTACATTCGAAAATAATAAAGAAACTTTCTTATTCTTGAGATTAAGAAACTTTCTTTTTTTTCGAGGGAAGACAGTAGTTCTCTTTTTCTGTCCAGTCGTCCAATGACTGCGTTCGAGTAATAGTAATAGCTTACAATATTCTGCGATATCCAAAGCATATCATTCATATCAGATAGGTTTTTCACTGCATGCGATATGGTTGATTGCAGTGAGTGTTCAAAATAGTCTATATCGTATAATGAGTTATTTTTCAAAGGTGCTTTCATATCAGCTCTATTGTGACTAAAACACAATACAAGTACTGTACCAAGTTCAGAAAGCGGCAAGTTATTTCGTTTATCATCTAAAAATTGCAAAAATTCTGTCTGCAGTGTGCTGCACAGGAAAAAACTTATCTTCAAGTGCGAACGTTTTGAGTTTGAAGTTTTCTTTTAAAAATGATGTGGTAAATAAGATAAAAGAATATTGAGGCTTTTATGACCACATTTCATTAGTAATTGCATAAAATAAGTTGACTGAGCCGGTTTCATCTTTTATCGAGTTTTCTAACACCATATTTAATCTTTCCATAAATCTTTAAGATAACTGGTCTGAAGAAGGTTATTCTGTGTCAAAGTTTATATGAAGGCTTAAGAATTCTTAGTAGTCTTTAAAAACTGTAATTATTTACGAAGATGTACCGTCGGAAGTTTAGTTACATCATTTCACCAATACCTGTTGTTATTGAAGTTGTGCGCAATTCAGATCATGGTTTTTCACTTTTGAAATAGTTGTGTATAGGACCAGCATTGTCAGTGCTTTTTGCGGTACTTTTGCACTTACGCTGACGCTAGATATGACAGAATTATGTTTTATACGACGCTCAGTCTCCAACCCTTGCAATTTCTTTATAAAGAAGGATGGTATATTTGTAAATGGTACCTCATGTTGGTTGTTTGTTCCGTGCGGCACTGAACTGTTGAATTTTGGCGTTTCTCTGATTTGCATATTCCAATAATATGTCAATGGTTGATTTTAAAATCTGTTGAGATAGTTGCAAACTTAACTTCTTTCGTACATCGTTTTTATTTTTTGAATTTTAATTGCAATGTAATGGGAGTAATAAGTAAAAATATGTGTCATGGTCATATAAATTAGAAATTTTTATCATTCGTTTTACAACAAATAAACAAAAAAAGACATAAAACCTCGATTTTGCTTCACGAAAATCAAAAATTATCCAAAATTTTTTTTTTGAGATGTTGGTATTTTTTAGCTAAAATCGCAAAAAATGATATTCCAGATAAGATTTAAATCGATATTGATATCTCAAACACTATATCAAAATCGAATCAAAAATTCGAGTTTCGCACAACACTTCTTTAACTATCACATCATTTCAAAACTTAATATTACTTTAAAAAAAATTTTAATTGATTTTAAAAGTGCTTTTTATAGAAATAAGAAACATTATGGAACTGGAAAAAAATTGTGCCAAACCAAAAAATTAAAAATATTTTTAACTTTTAATCAAATTCAAAACAACAACAAATAAATTTTTCTTATTATTCCACATCCTTACAATTTCAGTTAAAAAAATGCCCACGTTCATTTTTTTCCCAGATCCAATATTTTTCTAGAATACCATTCTTAGTGATTAATGTCTTTATTTTGTGATCCTAACTTTTAAAATGTCTTAAAAACTTACTTTCAATATAACCTTTTCATTAATATTATATTCTAAAATGATACAATAAAACATACAAAGTCGTTTCCCATATCAAATTGATACTCAATAAAATGTATTTTTGATGGTTTAATTAATTTTAATGATATTTAATGCAATTGTCAGGTGAAATAATTTCCAAAATATTAAATTAGATAGTAACACAGTTCAACAACCTATCATTATGTTTAATACTTGTGAACAATCAAACGGAAAACTCCAAATTTTAAATTATTATAGGACTAGAAAAAAAAATTTATCATTAAATAATGAATTTATAATAATGATTCATTTTTTAACGAAGTTTATACAGAGTTTTCATTAATTAATTATTCCCCAACATAAATGACCACCATTCAAAAAAGTGTACACATCAACCATATGTCAGTGTAATGCATTAACTAATTAAATAAAACTAGTTAATACACAATACTTATAGTAAATAAACTAGAAAAATCAATTTTAAATTGAATCCAGTGAAATATTTACTTTAATTAGATGTTTTAATTCAAGGTTAATTAATTTCATTTAAACGAAACAAAATACTTCCAACATCATTATAAATTTAACCTCCCTTACCTTTTTTATTTTTCCAATGATTAAAAATCACAAAATGTCAACAAAAAATTATAAACATTCATGACACACAAGCATCATTAATTATACTGTCACAAGTATTATAACTCGACAAAACTTGTTTTATCTTCCCTTCCAACTCATCTATAACTATACTAAGAGAATTTTTAGAAGCAAACGCATTTATTTCCTTTTTGGCACTTTCAATAATCTCTTTTAGGGCGATTTTCAAACAATCAACTACCAGTTTATCTTTATAACAATCAAAACATTGCACAAGCTTTCTAATAGTACGTTCTCCGACTATTGGTATATTCTTCATGCAATATATGTACATATTTAATAATTCTTCATTATCTCCTGTAGATGGAATTCTATGACATAGTTTTTCCATAAACATTTCGCAATGACGATCCTTAGTTAAAAATTTAAACAAAAATGTAATTATAAACTCAAAACGTTTTTTTTCAAGTTTTTTGTTTTCAGTTAATCTCCCAATCACATCAGGAAGAATATTATAAATGGCATTTTCCTTTTTACCTAATTCTTCAAAGAATTTAGTCACCTTTTTAGCAATATAAACATCAGAATCGTCAAGACATAAAGTCAATTCACTTATTTGCCCTTTAATTTTTATCATATCATTAAGAATAAGGTGACAAAGTATGTTTATAGCAGCTCTACGCACATTAACCGAATGGGACGTTAAATAAGAAAACATTTGAGGCGTATATGATGAAATACTGTTAGGAAATCGCAACGCTATATCCCCACATACTAATAAGCCATTAACAACTACTTCCTCAGGTGCGTTTCCGATTTTTTTCATTAAAAATGGCAAAAATTGTTCACATATTTTTGTGTTAATTAGCATAAACTTTCCCAATGCTAAAATTGCCGTTGATTGTAAAAGAATAAACCTCTGAATAGGCAAGGAAGCTTGATCTCCTAAAATTTGATATATAACTTTAATATGAGTAAATAAAATAGTTCTTTCATCGTAAAGAATGTGACAATCACAAATACTATCAATCCAATCAGTTATCATATCATCCGCACTAGCACCAACTAAATCATTACCCTCAACCGAGGATTCAGTTAAGGATTTTTCTTTATTAACTCTATTTAACTGTGTTCCACCCATCTTGGATTGCAAAATTGCTTTTCTACGCTTTAATTCTTGATCAACAGGGCCGTATAGTAATAATAACAAAGAAATCACTACATTCCCTGTAAAAGATATAAGTCTGGGTCCCTTAACATGAAAATTCCCGATTTGCTCTTTGCAATGGTTGGATAATTCGAGTAAAAAGTTGAGGAGCATCTTAATAGGTTTGTCAGCTACATATGTTATTAGCTTGCAAATCTTTTTGCTTAAAAGAGTCCAATGATTGATATCTGGGTTAGCAGATGTATTTACCAAAATCCTACGAAGCGATGAAAATAAAACATGATCTTGGGAGTATCGTGGATATTCTTGTTCATTTTCATGTTTTCGAATCATTTTAAAAGCAACAGCTATGGTGTTACATGTTTGCATAGTGTACAAAACGTGTTTTGATGTTAAGCCGTTATTTATTATTTCATTTACATTTTCCATTACAAAAATAGGGTAATTCTCAGAGATTATACCCAAAATATGTATAGCATGCATGGATCGTGGGTATTGTTTTTCCATAAATATATCTAGAAGATTTTTGTAGAATTCTCGAGTTAAGTAATTTTTAGTCACCCAACAATGCATTAACTCTGAAAAAGACCTTTGTTTAGCAAGGTTTAAATTGTTAAATAATTCAATAAGACAATTAGCTGGTGATAATGTATTTGTATTGAATAACAACTGCTCCAAAGATGAAACAAGTCCATCCTTAATGGGAGTTTCTCTAGACCAAATTAAAGGAAGTAAATGCTCCATAGCTTCAGAAAACGGCATGACTCCAAAACGAACAGAAAATACAAAGAATTCAATTACTTGCAGTTTGTCAGATTGAGTCTCAGTATCAAGCAACTTGATAAGAATAGATTGGGCCCGCGAGATATGTTTTGCGAAACTCAATGAATCCTTAACATACTGAATTAGAACAATTTGTTTATTGTACTCCATACTTTGATCTTCATCTTTATTTTCATTCTTATCCATGGCGTTAAAAATATTTTCAAGTACAACAAGATCATCTGTTTCGTTTAGTAATAAGTTCTCCTGATCAAGACTCCTGCACATATTTAAAGTTTTAAAAGCTAAATCAAGTTGCTTGTTTTTTAAAAAACTAAATATTGTTTCAAGAACAATATTAAATCTCTTATCCTCTTCATCCATATTTATCTTATTAAAAATAGATTCAACTATTCTATCATTATCATAATTTTGTTGAGGTTGTTTAATCAAGGATTCCATATCAGTTTTAATATCATTCCATGTTATCAAATTGTAAGGGTTTTTTAAATTATGTAAAATTTCCTCCTCATGTTTCAAATTTTTTTCCAAAGTAGGAATGTTCAAATTAGCTGAAAATGGGTTTGCAGACACCAACTGCTTAATTGTAATAATAGCATTTTTTCTGACATTACATGCCTTGTCCATCAAACGAGAAACACAACATTCCGTAATGGTGTTGTAAAATTTCAAAGGAATTAATTGATGTATTGAAATATTACATAGAAGTTTCACTACATGACTCCTAACATAGGAACTAACGTCATTGACATGGTCCTTTAGTTTATTAAAAAAATTCATTCTTGCAAGAGTATATGATTGATCGTTTGTCTCTTTATCAACTGAAACAAGTTGGATTATTAAAGTAGCCAAACAATTTAATATACAATTTCGAAGATTATATGGATCCCTTTCTAGCCAGGGAATAATCAAACTAATATAATTATAAACTGCTTTAGGTTCAACAGACGAGATGTTTGATAGAAACTTTGATAGATTATTAAGTCCATTAGTATCAAAAGCCCCATCTTGAAAATTTGTTACTGAAAGTTCCTTGAATAAAAGCATTACAATTTGGTCAGATTCAACCTGTTTAATAATTGAACAAATTATATTTGAACTAATAATTACAAGTTTTTCTTCATTCTGCACAGTTTTAATAATCTTGAGAACAATAGTTAGCAAGCAGTTATAT
This sequence comes from Ceratonova shasta, assembly GCA_918559645.1. Lineage (NCBI taxonomy): Eukaryota > Metazoa > Cnidaria > Myxozoa > Bivalvulida > Ceratomyxidae > Ceratonova > Ceratonova shasta. The sequence goes on along the minus strand of CAKKLC010008258.1, from coordinate 5,797 downwards.
TTTAGAATAAAGGAAGACAGTAAACATGAAACACTTTTTATTAAAGATTTTTGTTTTAAAACGTTATTAATTAGCAGCAATTTAAAAAAGAAATTGATATAAAGTCTTAAGAAATCGTCCTCAATCATTGGTGGTTCCCAAAGATAATGAATATCCTTAGAAAATAAGATTCCCATACAATCCAAATAACTTTCCATTATATTTAGAATGGTTGATTCATCAAAAATTCCTTGCTTTTTTTTTGAAGATTTCTTGTTAACTGTTTCCGAATCTTTAAAAATAGTTTCAAAGTTTTCAATTAGAGAACATATAACAAAACAAATCATTTTTATAGCATTCCTATGTTTATTTTTAAAAGCTAAATCATCTACAGCATCCAAATAAGCCAACATGGTAGTTTCTTTCTTTAAGACTGATAATAAGGTTTGTAAAAGTTTGGAATAACTATCACAGGATATAGATTTTGGTTCACATATGATCAACTCTAGTATATTATAATTTTTAAAAATAACTTCAGCACCCAAATCGTAATTTTGTTCAATATAATCTAATATAATATTAACATCAGCTTTTAATTTTTTATCTACTTTTTTCAATAAATCTGATCTATTTAATGGAATCAAAAACTCACTAACCATTTTAAAATAAAAGCGGGAAAGATTAAAATTAATTATTAATTTATAATTTTCAAGATAAATATTCAATTGGTTACATTAAAATTAGTTGTTACCATAGAAATTTTATTTATTTTTAATAAATTGATATATAACTAAAAAATTTTGTTCAACTTGATTACGTGAATTTTTAATAAATTAAATTTAATAAAAGTTATAAAATCTTCAAGATAAAATTTACAAACGATCGTTAATATTCGTAATATAAATATTTTTAAGTTAACACAACAGGGATACTTTTTAATTTTTAATGCGCATGTCGAATAATATTATACTTACACTGAATAAAAGGAAGCAATATAAATTAATTCAATAGGTATTTGATTGAAAATGTATTTTTGTGGTGCTTTTTTGTTGTATTTGTTTTATAAGATAAAATAATATTGTGGTGGAATAAGGGAAATTATTGGTATTTTTTTATTTGTTGCGGGTTACAAAAAAAATAAATAATTAATTATAGAATAAAATAAATATATGGCACTTATCGGTCCCCATAACCATGTGTAGTAGTACATTAAAAAATATAATTATTTAAATAAAAAATATTGGTAATTTTGTGCTTCGCCCCCAGGCTTTAATATTTTATTTAAATAAATAAAATAAATAAAAAAAAATAATAAATAAATAAATAACAATTTGTTTATTATACTTTGTTAATTAAAACCAACTCTTTTTGCTACAATATTTATTTGTTTATTAAATCATTGTTATTTAAACTTAATTATTTTAGAGATCCAATGGACATTGAATTTTCCAACAAGCTTACGGAGAAAAAAATAATTCTTTCCATTTTAACAATAGAATCTACCTTTGAATTTTGCAAAGATTTGGGTTTATTGCCTAGAGTTAGAGTATGTCCCTTATGCGGAAATTTTATGGCAGAAGTTAAAGGAGGGAAATCTAATTTGAACTATAGGTGGAGATGTGCAATATCATGATGTAAATAAGTGGGGTATTTGCAGGTTAGTTTTTTTGAAGGATCCTCTGTTGTACTTGGAAAGATCATTCGATTTATTTATTAGTGGTCTTTCGAGGATCTCAATTTTAAAAAATGCAAACGGGAACTAGATTTACATGAACATTTCTTTGTTGATTGGCATTATTTGTTACGAGAAGTTTGTATCTTGAAGCTGATGCCTAAACCAGTATTAAGAATGGTGGAGGCGTTGAGGTACACATAGACGAAAGTTTATTTGTAAGAAGGAAATATAATGTTGGTAGGGTCCCAACGCAACAATAGGTATTCAATGGAATAGAAACTAATACAGAGGAAGTTTTCATGGTTCCAGTGCGCAACAGAAATGCCGAAACGCTCAAAAATTTAATAATTCAACATATAAGACCAGGATCAATAATCGTGAGTTATTGTTGGAATGGGTACAATGGAATATTTTCCTTAGGCTACCAGCACTTAAGGGTCAATCATTTTACAAAATTTTGTTGATCCTAACAGTCTTGCTCACATAAAAGCCATAGAAAACACATGGATTAGAGCTAAAAGAAGAAATAAGAAAGAATGTGGAACATAAAAAGAATTGGTTGGAAGTTATTTGAATGAATTTGTGTGGAGATAAAAATATAGCAAGCATCCATTTTACTACATCATTTTTCATATAACAGTAATAAATAAGTTTTAAACCCTAAAAAAATAATTTTATACGTATTTTTATTCGATATTACTTTCAAATAAATTGTTACTTTATTTTATTTAAATAAAATATTTTAGCCTGGGGGGGCGAAGCACAAAAGTATCAAAATATATTTTTATTAATGGATGAAAAACGAATTTTTTCATTGTTTGCTGATTAGATTGAGCCAATAAACTATTGTATTGATGTTGGGCTGTGGCGTAGTCGCTTTTTTTTGTTATAATGGGGAGATCAAAATATTAAAACAAAACACTATGAAATCTCTTTGTTGTTTGAACAGATGTAATATACGTGGTTATCGAAAAGAAATTTCAATAAAAAAATCGTCGTTTTTTAAAATTTTTTACATCAAAATAGGTTAAATTTTAATTACAATGTGGTATTTTGTTAAAAGTAAAACGAAATTGTGTGACATGTTTAGGAAGTGTACAATTTTAACAGATGGCACTATAGTTGATTGTCTGACTTTTTGTAAAAAATAAGTATTCTTTTCTTTGAAAATGTAGTCATTTTATTAAGTGGTCTTATAAGTTTTGTTGAAATTTATGTGGTTACGCATGTCAAGAGCAAGAAAAACTGAGCAAGAGCTGTACCTGATCAATGGATAATGGCAATTTTTGATGATTCATTAAAGCAAGTAATCTTATTTCCTATTAAAAATCGTATTTGTTAAGTTTTGTTTCCTCTAATAATAATAAATATGCCACCAGGTTCCCTAATATACATGCATCAGCTAAGAGATCATGAAGGCTTGGAAATTGCGGTTATTTCCTAGAGGACTTGAATTGATTGCATTGAGTGTTTTGTGAATGCTTTACATATTTCAACAACCAAGCATGTGTACTCAATGTAGCAAAAGGCAAAAAAACCAATGAATATAGGTATGAGACACACTGGTAACACACTTGAAAGTTATTTACATAAATTTATGTGGCATCATAGGTTTAATAATGATTTCGAAAGTTTTATTGAGCATTTTAAAGAAATCTATATACTTAATTATTAAACTATTATTTAATATTTAAAAATTTAAAAAGTTAAAATTTATTTTTTTTGAGGGGGGAAAACCAGGATGTGCCATTTATATAAAAATACCTTTAAAAGTATATGGAGACAAATTCGTAACTAGCCTGTGTGCAAATTAAATATGAATAAATGTAAATATTATTTTCGTATAAACTAAAAAAAATTTTAGAGATAATTCAAATCATTGTTTTTTATTCATAAATATTCTTAATATCGTCAATGATTGCGTTGAATGGTGTGAAACTGATTTTTGGACTGCAAATAAACTAATTTAGATAAGAGGCTGGATATATTCTAGCTGTTTTACATTATCTTTTTTTCCCTTTTTTGGCATGCATTTACATATATTTCTACTTTTTTTGTGTATACTCTGGTAGCTGGAATTACTAAGTAAATCTGATGATTAACAGTCAGATGTTGGTGACTATAGTCACTTAAGATGTTATAAGCTCTAAAAATCAGATACTATTGAGATTTCTGGTTTTATATAGATTTGTATTATTGGTAAGAGAGTTTTGACGTATCGCCTCTGCACTAAAACCACGAAAAATCCCCTTGTAGTGCAATCAATGCATTTAAAGACCCACTGAGTATGTACTCGCCTTCTTCTTTTATATTTTATTTGCACAAATACCGATTCATGGATGGAGCTTTCTTTACATATTTCTCTTATGTAATTTTTCCAATCAGTAATCACGTCTGAATGCAGATTTAATTATCTTTTTAATTTTTTTTTAGCAATTGTCGTAGCTCCAATAATAATTTTATATTAGAATATTTTCTAACGTTAACTAGCTGTTCCTAAAAATTGAACCTTTTTTTGTCCAGTATTCTTTTTGGAATAGTCGCGAACATAGGAATTTCATTTCATCATAGAATTTATCAGATGAACTCATACTTATAACGCAGCCAAAGCTCAAACAGTCTATTCACCTGTTAAAAAGGCTACATAGAAATACAAAAGTTTATTATTGATTCTTTTGTTTTGATAATATCAAACAAAATTTTTGGGTTGACTTTATTCAAGTTCAAAATATCCATATGCTTTTTAAGGTCTTTTTATGTATATATTTATTCTATAATTAATTATTTATTTTTAAACCCCGGGGTAAGAAACAATTTAGTATCAAATTATTAATAATTTAATAAAGAAAGGTTTTTTAGATTGATGATAATTAATGATGTTTTGTTAAATAAATTTTATATTTTTCGCAATGATGTAATATGATTTCAATCATTTTTAAGCTAGTTTTAGGAAGTACCCCAATAAAAGAAATTGTGATTCATTTGGATGAAGAACGCTATTAATTAAAATTGAAAATGAAATTATTTAAATTTCAGTAGCTTTTTACCAAACCTTGCTTGAAATAGTTACTAACCAAATGATCCTTTTAGATCCATCTAGTATAGTATTTTCAGAACATTTATATTTCTTGAACCAACACTTTACAAAATAAACAATAGAAAATAGTATATGAATTTTTTTTTAATAGTCCTTATTAAAATTTGAAAAACAATAAAATATGGTTAATGAGCAAATTGTTGTAAAGCTTATCAAAAATTAGTTTATATACGGTAGAAGCTTTGTTTCTAGTGCTAGAATGTTACACCTAGCAAAAATTGTATTGAAAAATTGATAGAATAAAGTTATTTTTATTACATTTAAAGTTTATAAACAATCAAAAAAGCTTTTCAATTGGAAATGTTAATTTGATGGAGGATTTAGGGTTTAGAAAAAGGATGTAAAAAATCCTTCTTTAATAGTTAAACGCTATTATACAATAGATACTTTAGAATTAGTTAATTTTTAAAGAGTTGCTTTGTTTAAATGTTGAAAGATTATAATTTCAAAGATATCTGAATATTTTACTAATGAAGTCTTCTTTCCTGTTGATCCAAGCTTAATAGTATAGATCGAAGAGACCATTGTTTAAAATATGTAAAAGTCTACTAAAAAAAGAATCCGAACAATAAAAGTCTGTATTACTTTCATTGTTGATAATAAAACTGTTGTCGACATACCATCAACTATTTCTAGAGTTGTAAGTTATGGATCTATGATTTATACTGATGAATTTATATCATATAAAGGATTACCATGTAGTTTGTTGTTACACATATTATTTTGTTGATCTTTTAATTGACATACATTCATAAAAAGTTTAATATTTTTACAATAAATTTGATAATAAAATAAAAATATTAAATGTATTATACGATCATATCAGCCATCTTTTTTTTTGTAATTTTTGTTAAATGAATTATTTTACACCTCAATTTATAAAAAATATTACTAATAAATTTTGTTTTTTAAATTGATTTAATAACATTCTTTAAGCTGTTTGACTTTATAAATTGCTATATATATAAATTCAATAAATCCATAAGAAACATTAAAATCAATCAAAAATTTAATAAATTTTTGGCTAAGGTTTACTTTGGGGGGGG
>CAKKLC010008254.1:28261-42661 GCA_918559645.1 Ceratonova shasta | reverse complement strand
GATGAAATTTAAATTAAAAAAAATAAAGAAAATTATTTTATAATATTAATATTAAATCAATTATTATTAAATTAATTTTATTGATGAAATTTTATTTAAAAAAAAAAGAAAAATATTTTATAATATTAATATTAAATCAATTATTATTAAATTAATTTTATTGATAAAATTTTAATTTAATTAAATAAAGAAAAATATTTTATAATATTAATATTAAAACAATTATTATTAAATTGATTACAATGATGAAATTTTAATTTAATTAAATAAAGAAAATTATTTTATAATATTAATATTAAATCAATTTCATTTTTCATATTTATTTTATTGATGAAAATTTAATTTAATATTATAAAATTATTTTTTAAATTCAGAACTTATTAAAATAATTATATTAAATTTATTACAATGATGAAATTTAAATTTAAAAAAATAAAGAAAATTATTTTATAATATTAATATTAAAACAATTATTATTAAATTGATTACAATGATGAAATTTAAATTAAAAAAAATAAAGAAAATTATTTTATAATATTAATATTAAATCAATTTCATTTTTCATATTTATTTTATTGATGAAAATTTAATTTAATATTATAAAATTATTTTTTAAATTCAGAACTTATTAAAATAATTATATTAAATTGATTACAATGATGAAATTTTAATTTAAAAAAATAAAGAAAAATATTTTATAATATTATTATTAAAATAATTATATTAAATTGATTAAATGATGAAATTTTAATTAAAAAAAATAAAGAAAATTATTTTATAATATTAATATTAAAACAATTATTATTAAATTGATTACAATGATGAAATTTAAATTTAAAAAAAATAAAGAAAATTATTTTATAATATTAATATTAAATCAATTTCATTGTTCATATTTATTTTATTGATGAAAATTTAATTTAATATTATAAAATAATTCTTTAAATTCACATTATTATAATTTAAATTTACATTATAAAATAATTTTTTAAATTCATATTATTATAAAATAATTATTTAAATTCAAAACTTAGTAAAATAATAACTTCGAATTTATTTTATTGCTTAAATTTTTGTAATATATAATTAATTAAAATGATTAAATTGTTGTATTTATAAAATGATTAAATTGTTGTATTTATAAAATGATTAAATTGTTGTATTTATAAAATGATTAAATTGTTATAATTATAAAATGATTAAATTGTTATGTTTATAAAATGATTTAATTGCCTATTTATAAAATTCTTTAAATTATTTATTTATTAAATTTATTTTAAACTAATTAAAAATATTTTAAAATATACTTTCAATTAAAGCTGTACAAAAAATTAAAGTACTTACTGATTTGTTAAATTTGAATTATTAGTTTTCATATTCGAAGATGATATTTCACTCTTTTGATTACTGTATGAATCACTAGCTTGTGATACAACCATTGATGAATCCGTTATACCAAGATTATTCACACCAATAACTGATTTATTAGTTACAACTCCCATCATATTGTTTTCCTTTGCCAAGTCTGCTAATTTTGTTTCCATTTCTTCACTCCTAAATCACTATTTATTTTTTGCACGAATTAAAATTATTATTTGTGCACTTTTTCTAGACCGCACACTTTTTTATTATATTATAAATCTTGTTATCAACATTTTAATTATCAAGAAACATAATATTTAATCATACTACTAACAACCAGGTTATTAATAAAAAAACTTTACATATTTCTGCTAGTTGCAAATTCCTTTTGTCTAAATATTAAATTTTTAATTCAAATATTAATTTCAAAGCCGGTCTCTTATAATCATTTTCACAAAGAATGTTAAAATATCTTTTTATATTCATTATCGGAATAATTTATTTTCTCCCGTAGGAGAAACACACTATTAGTCTAAAAGCGAATAAACGCTAAACTCATTTATATAATTTTGATGCATAAACAAATTAAATATTACTTGGTTACCGACCTTTTTAAATCCTTGTCTATTTTACCAATAGCTAATATTTTTATTCAATCACTTGTTAAACTACACTTGGTAAATCCCAAAGTGACATTTTTATTCAAATTCGAATTTTCGTTATAAGTAAAGGCGAGTTATTTATTACGTATGAGCTGATTTATAATAGTAAACAAACACCAAAATTATTAAATTACAAGATTTAATTTCAATTTTAATACGTTTTTAATATTATGGATTAGGTTGGTATGGAATTTAGTCTTGTCTAAAAAATTTAAAAAATGAGTAGTAGTGTTGTTTCAGAAACTTTAAATTATAAAAACTTATGTCCGAAATCATTAGTTAATACTTCATCTGACGTTTCTAACGAAAGGTCAAAGTTTTCAAATGAAACAGGAATGGATGAATCGTCAAAACTAAACTCTACAATGGAGACTGTGGCAAATTCATCAACTCATCCTAACAATATAACGCCAGTTGATTCTGAAGATGGAACTGTAGAAGATCTAAGAAACTTGATTGTCAACTACCTGCCTCCTAGTTATGATGAACAAAAGATTTTGGGTCTCTTTGGAACTATTGGGAAGGTTGAATCTTGCAAATTAATACGAGATAAATCTACAGGTCAAAGCTTGGGTTATGCTTTTGTGAAGTTTGAGGAAAAACCAAAAGCAAAGGAAGCTATGCAAAAGTTCAATGGGATGTACTTGGAAGATAAAATTATAAAAGTTAGTGTAGCAAGAAAAAGTCGTCCAGAAATAAGAGCTGCAAATTTATATGTGGGAGGTTTGCCATATGATACCACAGAAATCCAGTTAAAAGAGCTATTCTCTACTTATGGACAGATTATTAGTTGTCGCGTAATTCCATCAACAGAAAAAAGTCCCAATTATCATTATGGATTTATTAGGTTTGACACTAGAAGGGAAGCTCAGCAAGCTATGGAGTGCTTGCATGGGAAAGTACCACCCGTTGAGATCTTGCCAACTTGTACCAACACTTTGATTGTCAAATTTGCTAGAACCCCAAATGTTGTAGAAGAACCTCAAGTTCTTGATAAAATAGATCCCTATTTTGAAATGATGAATTCTTATTATCCGATTCCTAGTAGCGCTCCTCTTGATAAGTTTAAACAAGACAACTGCGGCAGTTGTGCCTCCTGTATATCTAGCAAAATACTAATGGAAAACGATATGAACAGCAACGCCGCTTGTTTGCCCATGTGTGGAAGACTGCATGCCAGCTATCTCCAATCTATTGGATCAAAAAACCAAGACTCAAATACTAGCTCTAACAATAGTTATGATCAAGTCTTTCCAAGCTTATTTCAAGAAAAAATCTCTATCAAAAAACCAAAATGTGCTAAGAAAACTTTAATACTTGTTGGTCTACCATATGATGTAAATGAGGAAGAAATTTACAAGCTATGCTCAATTTTTGGGAAATTACACAAGGTAGTTCTTATTAACGAAGAAAACACTATTGTTGGGATTGTGCAAATGGACAAAAATCTGGAAGCCAAAACAGCGCAAAAATTTCTTCAAAATTTTGAATTAAGGAAAGATTTTAGACTGATAACTATGGTTATCTAATTGTTATGAGATTCTTATTTCAATAACACAATTTAATTTATTATATTGAAAAATTATTTTGTGGTGAACGTCTTAGTTAAGAATGTTTACTTAAAATAAAAATTATAATTTATCCTAATTACTGTGAAATGTCTTGTTAAAAAACAATTTATAAGATACAGATATAATAAAATTCGTAATATTCAATTTTTTAATATTTATTATAAAGTTTTAATATGATAATTTTTTAGCTTTTAATCCTATAAACATAAAAACTGTATAAGAGATATTCACGATTCTAGTTTATTCGGGTAGTTAATTGATGAAACTCATCGGTGGCTTAAATTCAAAAGTTTTGATATATAAGATTCCCTTATTACTACAAAACACAATCTTACAAGACTCAAAAATCCTCTAATAATCAAAGATTTATACTTATAGTTTTGATGACAATTTTCTTATAAATTTTTCAAATTCCTCAATAATTTTTTGTTAAAATACCTTATTATAAAATATTCTTTACTAAAAGAGTTATAGATTTCTTCTAATTAAGAAACTGTAATTAAATTTTCTCAATTAATATTATTTTGTCATTATATTAACAATACCATTTCTAAAAAGATAAAAATTATATGAATTTTTATTTGGAAACATTTCTCTTGTATTGATATCAATTTTTTCATATTTGAATATATATATATATATATATATGTATATATATATATATGTATATATGTATGTATATGTATATATATATATGTATATATATAAATAGCTATAAAACAATTTATAAAGTAATAGATGCGATCTTAAACAAGTTTTTTTGATGAATTCCTTAACATTTTATTTTAGTATTTGATATCTACACACAATCTTTGATTTAGTCTAAAACAATGTTTAAAAATATCATAATTACCATTAATTAAATTTTAAAAATTTTGCTATAAAAATAGGGTACAAGAGTATCAAATATTATACACCGTCAAAATCTATAAAAAGTTCATATTGAAGAGATATATATATATAAGCTTCTATCTTTATTTGAAAGTATACTCACTTGCTCCAACAAAATTATTAATGAACATTTTTAAAAAATACTAATATGTAAATCATGATTCTTTGTTCATTTCATTAGATCTTTTAATAATGTACAAGTTACTAAATTCAAAAATTTGAAATCTTCTGGGCTTTTATAGATACTAATTCCATTTTTTAATTTAAAATCATTCTTTTAAAGAAATTTAAAAGCCGAATCATTTAATTGATGGAATTTTTTTTTCATATCTTTAGATAAACCTATAAATTGGATTATTAGATATTACACAAACGAATCTTTATTAACACCAAAAATTTCATAAAACATCATGATAAGCTAAATATATTTAAAAAAAAATTTCTAATCAACAAAATCATCATTTATAAACTTATATCCATCGTTTAGTTAAAGGGAAAAAATAAACAGTTCGGGATTATTCGGATAAAAGATGCCTAGCCGGCGTAGAAGTAGAAGCAGAAGTCCTAGCAGAAGCAAAGATAGAAGAAAAGAAAAAAGGAGAAGTAAAGACAAGGAAAGATCACGAGATGATCGTAAGAGAAGTCGTAATGACCAAGACAAGAGTAACTTGGTTATGATTCAGGGCCCCAAGAAGAAAAGATCACGTTGGGGAGATGAAAAGGATAAGGTAAAACTTGCTGGAATACCTACAGCCATAGGGTCTGATTTAAACGAAGAGCAAAGAAGACTATATTTACTTCAAGTTCGAATCGAAGAATTAAGCGCCAAGCTTAGATCTAATAATCTAGGAATCCCTCAAAATCCCGAGGATAGATCTCCTTCTCCGGAACCCATATATAATTCGCAAGGAATGAGATTAAATACTCGAGAATTACGTGTGAGGACAAACTTGGAAGAGGAAAGACATAGATGTATACGTGAGGCTATGATGTTATATCCCGATTACAGGGCTCCAATGGATTATAGGCCTCAGGCCATTAAGCTTAGTGATAGAGTTTTGATACCACAAGACGTTCATCCAGATGTAAATTTTATTGGTTTGATAATTGGTCCTCGAGGAAACACCTTGAAACAACTAGAACAAGAAACTGGTTGTAAAATAATAATTAGAGGAAAGGGTTCCTTAAAAGATGGAAAGTTTAAGGGACCTTCTTTGCCTGGAGAAGATGAACCACTTCATGCCCTGATAACCGCCAATACAGAAGAGGATTTATTGAGAGGTGTTAAGACTGTTACAAAAATAATTCAGGATGGTTTGTCTAATCCAGGTGGTGATAATGAGTTAAGAAAAACACAATTGCGTGAATTAGCCTTATTGAATGGTACTATGGTATCTTCTGATCTCGTTATGTGCAAGAATTGTGGTGCTCTTGATCACAGACATTGGTCATGTCCGCATCCACTAAATATAACAAACATAACTACGTGCCCTAAATGTGGAGGTGCGGGACATATAGAATCTGATTGTATATGGGAAGGAGAAAGAGTTGAAACGGCTGATGAGCTTGCTAAATACGATACAGCATATCAAGAATTAATGGTTGAATTGGGAGCTGACCCGGGATCTTTGGGAGGTTATGGTTCTTTAAGACCAACAAGTTCAGTAGCTTCTATTCTTGCGTTACCAAAGTCATTGGTTTCAAATTTACCATGGGCTAATTCTGTAGCTGGTAATATTGGAGGCCCTTCATCGAATCCATTGTCATTAACAGCTGCATCAATAAGTTTAGGATTACAACCAATGACATATAAATCAAATTTATTTGAAAACCCTGATGATCCTTTAGGAATAGGAGCTAATAAATATCCGACTGGTGATGCTAAACCACCACCATTAACTAGAAAGAAACCAGTTTTAATAAGGCAAATAGATAATACTCCATTGTATAATCCAATGGACATAAGTCAACCTTGGGTTAAACCAAAAAGGCCTGATGTTTATAAATAGTATTTGGAAGTATTTTTGAATTGTAATATATTTGTGTTGTATTTAGTCATTTTATTTATTTATTTCTTTATTATATTTAATATTAGTGACATTTTTCAAATACTTTTATAACTATAACAAAAATATTTTTCTTTAAATTTTATTATTTGACTAGAATTGAAAAATCTCATTATACCTACAAATATTTATTTAATAGGTACTTTGTTATATATAACAAGTGGACATAACTAATAATATTCCAGATAGTGGGTACTTATTAAAAAAATAATTATTCCATTAAACTAATTTATTTTTATAAAGAATTATGTATCATAGTTTATATTTTTCCTAATTACCTTGATAACTTTGTACTCTTTATACAATATTCTTAAAATAATTTTGGAAGGAGCTAAATAACTTATTTCTTAACTTACTAATTTTGATGGTTAGGAATTTATGATTTTATTCTAAAAAATCATGATAAAAATGCAGAAATTTACAATTCAGTAATATTTATTAATGTAAGATAAAATCTGCGTATAATTCATCAAATAATTTAAATACAATTTAAATTTTAGTTGAATATCAATTTTGTATACTTTTTGGAATAGTATGTAATAATTAACATTGTGGATATGATCAGAATAAATAAATTATACGAAATTGTATAATTTAAAAGATTTCATATATAAGTAAAAGTTTAAAATTAGCTTGTATACATTTTATAATTGAGAAAAATTCCTAAAATATATGAAAAAACAAAAATTACAACTTTTTTCAATAATTTGCATTCAGCGACTGAAATTATTGAACTAAAAATGTCATTTATATTTTTTAAATAAAATTGAATCAATTTAGGAACAATAAATAACTTTTTACCAAATTAAAATAATTTTCATTATCATTTATAGTTTTAAAAGTTGAAGCAGTTGTAAATATTTTAAAGTAACAGAGTATATATTATTAAAATCTAACTAGTTATTTAAACTTTATAAATAAGAGTTATTTATTATTACTAGGGCAACTTTTGCAACTTTTTTTTGCACCTTTAATGAGTCAAAATACTTTCAAAATTCAAAGTTCAATAGGTTTTTATACTTTGAAGTAAAAAAATGAATTTTGTTTCTGGCCAGAAAACTCGCTATTTTGTTCTCTATGCTGCTGTAAAGTTGATTTTAATCGTAAATCTTATGTTAAAACTTAGAAAGAGCAAAAATATACAGAAAATATTCTTTTGCTTGGAGAAAAGTATAGTAAAAACAGACTATTCTTAGTGACCCAAATTAAGAATTCAATTTAAAAAAAGTTTATGGAGATTTATCAGAAGACATCCCATTTTCTAAATAATAATACAAGATCTATATATTGAATTGTATATTATTATGGGATATGAACTTCCTTCAGAGTCAACAGCCAGAAAATTGGTTGAAAGGCTTTGAGTCTAAGTTGAAATCACTTAAAGAACTATTTTTTAATGAAAAATTGTTTATTATATTTGATGAATAAGAAATTAAAAGTAAAAAATACTGTAATACTCTTGCTGGATTACGTAGTTCACCACAGAGAATTTTTTTTATAAATTATAGAAGAAATAGATGAAAATGTCACTTCTTAGATAGTCAATAAAGTGATTTTAAACTCTCATAATAAACTAGATGTTTCATTATATAATATGGAATTGGTGATTTCTTATTCTGAACCTTATATGTCATGACCGGTTGTTAATTTGAAATTAATTTATCAAAATATTGATCATATAAAATGCTTAGTACATCTAGTTCATAATTGTGCAATCAATATAAAAAACATTTTCTGAATGTAAATGATTTAATTACATCAAAATGTAATGAAATAGGAAACCCACCACCTGTTATAATTACAAGATGATCAAGTGGGTTAAAAGCAACAATGAATTATGCTGAACATCTTCCTTTAGTAAAAAAAATTATTGATTTGTGTGAACCAGAAGGTATTTTAATGGAAAAAGCAAAGATATCAATAAATTGTTCTTCTCAAACATACGACTTAGTTTACATCAAAGTATGTTATGAAAATTTAATCCCAATTCTTGAGAAATATAAAAATCTTTTTACAATATAAGACTGGCTATGAAGCTCTAATCAATCTTGATTTTGAATCAGATCCAGCAAGTATTCGAAATTATCTTAAAAAAATACTTGAAAGCAACGATATAAAAACTTTGGCTTTGATGAATAATCCAAACATAAGTCCTTCTAGATATTTTAAATTAAAAAATTGCCCTACAACATCTATATCAGTTGGAAGAAGTTTTTCAATGCTTAAAAACTTTTTACAAATGATAGAAATTTAAAAAAACAAAATTTTGTAAAATATTTTTTTTGCTATTAGAATTCCAAATTGAATTATACGAATATATTTTATGATTCGAATTCTCATGAAAAAAATATTAACAACAATATTAACAAAAATATTAACAAAAATGATAATTAAAATAATTATCTTATTGCCGTCTATATTTTTTTTCAAAATTTAAACAAAATTTAAACAAAATTTTTTTTATTCTTATTTAAAATTCTTTTTTTCATTTTTTAATTGTTTTTCCAATCTTTCATGTATTTTTTTAATATTTTTTTTGAAACTTTTTTGCAACTTTTAGGTTGCCGTAATTATTACTCTATATATTTGATAAAAATTATTATACAAAAATATTTTTCAATTTGTATTAAAAAAAACTATCTTTGTATTTATGCTGTAAATTATTTTTTTATTATTCATTCTATAAATAAATCGAAATCAATTTATAGAGGATAATCATTCTTTAGTATTTAAAAATAATAATTTTGCAAAATACATTCTTTTTTTCTCATTTTTATTTAATATTTTAAAATCTAGTAATGCATATAGTGCCTCTTTAATGAAATTCATCATTATGTTTTTAGGTCAATTCAATCAGCTATTTTAATTTCACTGAAAAATATGTCGAAATATACATTCCTACAATAAAGAGTTTTAGATCATGAAAATGATCCTGTCTCCAAAGATTCAAATAATATATGATGTTTAATGATCTCATATTTATTGTCCTACTTTTACATTAATATATAAATTTTTGGTTTAATTTTTCTATTAGACATTAATTCAATATAATAGTTTTAAAAATCTCTATAATTTATATTAAATCATCCCTTTACTATGTTCATAAATGATTTTTATTGTAAAATTCTCAGAATGCAATATAAAATTATTTTATAGTTGAAATTATCAATATGATCATAATTAATCTTAATAGAGTGCAAGAGTATATTTTATTTTACTCTTTAGTGAAAAGGTTACGATATATAAGGCATTTAAGGATAAAAATTATTCTAAATCATTCAACAATAGAATAATAAAAGAAATTTCAATAAGAATAAAATTCAAAAGTATTAGTTTATGTATTTGAAATGTAACAGCAATAACCTGTTGTAATTTTCCAAATTTTTATGAGATACTTGTATTTTTGTGACTTGATATTGATTAATAAAATATCCAATGAGGTGATCTAGTATAAATTAAATTAAGGAATCCAAAAAATTTTTTACATGGAAAAAATTTAAATCTAATGAATATAATTTTGATTAATTGTTAAAATAAATTTTTATTAATTTTTAATTGAATATTATGAAATATACTTCAATGTGACTTGTAGTTTTATTTGTTATTTAGAGATGCTTAAACTAAAAGATTTCCCAATTATATTGACTATTAAAATAACAAATAATTGTTAGTGAATCACTATTTTGTATCAGTATCTATAATATTGCAAAAAGTAATATTTCCTTACCCTTAATTTAAGATGTTCCAAAATTGATTCAATTTAGTTATATTGACTTTTGGAATAAAAAATATTTGTTAGTGAATCATTATTTGATGTCAGTATAATATTGCAAAAACTAATATTTCCTGACCCTTAATTTAAGATGTTCCAAAACGATTCGATTAAGTTATATTGACTATTGAAATAACAAATATTTGTTATTGAATCATTATTTGATGTCAGTATAATATTGCAAAAACTAATATTTCCTGACCCTTAATTTAAGATGTTCCAAATCGATTCAATTTAGTTATATTGACTCTAAAATAACAAATCCTTGTTAGTGAATCATTATTTGATGTCAGTATAATATTGCAAAAAGTATTACTTCCTGACCCTTAATTTAAGATGTTCCAAATTGATTCGATTTTGTTATATTGACTCTAAAATAACAAATCCTTGTTAGCGAATCATTATTTGATGTCAGTATAATATTGCAAAAAGTATTACTTCCTGACCCTTAATTTAATATATTCCAAATCGATTCGTTTTAGTTATATTGACTATTGGAATAACAAATATTTGTTAGTGAATCATTATTTGATGTCAGTATAATATTGCAAAAACTAATATTTCCTGACCCTTAATTTAAGATGTTCCAAAACGATTCGATTAAGTTATATTGACTATTGAAATAACAAATATTTGTTATTGAATCATTATTTGATGTCAGTATAATATTGCAAAAACTAATATTTCCTGACCCTTAATTTAAGATGTTCCAAATCGATTCAATTTAGTTATATTGACTCTAAAATAACAAATCCTTGTTAGTGAATCATTATTTGATGTCAGTATAATATTGCAAAAAGTATTACTTCCTGACCCTTAATTTAAGATGTTCCAAATTGATTCGATTTTGTTATATTGACTCTAAAATAACAAATCCTTGTTAGTGAATCATTATTTGATGTCAGTATAATATTGCAAAAAGTATTACTTCCTGAACCTTAATTTAAGATGTTTCAAATCAAATCGTTTTAGTTATATTGACTCTAAAAATTACAAATCCTGGTTAGTGAATCATTATTTGATGTCAGTATAATATTGCAAAAAGTATTACTTCCTGACCCTTAATTTAAGATGTTTCAAATCAAATCGTTTTAGTTATATTGACTCTAAAAATAACAAATCCTGGTTAGTGAATCATTATTTGATGTCAGTAAAATATTGCAAAAAGTATTACTTCCTGACCCTTAATTTAAGATGTTTCAAATCAAATCGTTTAAGTTATATTTATTCTAAAAATAACAAATCCTGGTTAGTGAATCACTATTTTGTGGGTCTAAATCTGGAATATTAAAAATTATAAATGCTTTCCCTGTCACTTTAAGATGTTCCAAATCGATTTGATCTAATTAGTAGATTACTCTTAAAATAATACATCTTGGTTAGTGAATCACTATTTTATACCAATATCTATAAGATTGTAAATCATTATTGCTTTTCCAATATCTTATTATTACAATTTTTAAATATCATTCCATTTATTAATGAATGCTCCATTTTCTGTTTAAATCATAAAGACAACATTATATTAAACTCATTCAAGCTCTAAAATCTATATTAACTTAAATTTCATTTTTCTAATATATCAGTTCCATGTATAACATATAATTGTCATATTTTCCCAGTAAAAGTGATGCAGATTTTAACATAAAAATTAAAATTTTTTAAATCTACAATAAATTTAATGTTTTAAATTTTAAAACATTTAATTAAACCATCATCACACATCTGTTTTTGGCTTAAAAATTAATTTAAATAACTTGGATATTAATTAAATAAAGTTCATCACAAAATGTGCTATCTGATTTGAAAAAATTATATTTTTACACCTAAAAAAAGTGTATAAAACATCTTATAAATGATTTGTAAAAATCCAAAATTTTTACATTCAACATATTTTTTAAAAAGTTAGAAACAAACCTAAAAGTTGCAAATATAATAGCGATAATTTTTAAATAAAAAATAATTAAATTATGAACGACATCTACTATCAATATTTTACTTCGAAGTTTATTATATAAAATGCCGTTTGTGTGGGTTCGTTTAAATAACTATTTTATATTGTTGAAAATATTATCATCTTGAAACAAAAACTAAACCTTATGATATCATAAGCCAATGTATACCAATATTAGTCACTAATAATATCATATAAAAATTGTGATGTTTTAGCATCCATTCATACTATTGTTGGATACAGTTTCAAAATTATATTTTTTCATACAAAGAATTCTGATTTATAAATCCTGAAAGACACTAATTATAATTAAATCTTTATTTTTTTATATATCAATCATAACTAATGGAGGTAATTATTTAAAATGTTCTATAATTATTCAATATCAAGAAAATAACAAATTATTTTGAAAATTAATAATTAAGGCGTTTAATTTTGAAGTTATAATCATGAAATTATTTAAGAAAAAAAAATGTTGATATTTGTATGATATGGGATCTTGATCAGCAATAAGAATTGTTCTTTCTTTTTTTATCAATTTATTAATTCAGAATATGATAAAAATATATAATTCTCAATTAATAATTGAATTAGATAGAAACATCTTATAATCTTTTGGAATAATTTATTTAAAAAATGGCTTCTTTAATCAATAATATTTAAGATTTATTTATTTGATTGTCAGAATCAACTAATTTAAATTTAATATCAACACTAATAGTGAAATATTTTATAATTAATAAAAAATAAAAAATTTCCTATAAATATTTTATTTTGTTGTGATATACCTAATTACATAGATATGTTAATTTTTAAATAAATCTAAATAAAACTATTCTTATAAAAGCGCCTTAATATCAATATGAAAATTTATAATTTAAATTGTTTAAATTAATATTTGTCAAATAATATATTATTTAAATTATAAAAAATATACTTTCAGATTTAATTAAGAGCTTTTAACCAAAATAAAATCTATGTAATTAGTTTAGTATTTAATAAAAGTTGAAAACAAGTATATTTGTTAAAGCAATTATATACTTTTAAAACTTACAACAATTAAAAAATAATAGAATTTAAGTTCTATTTAACTCTGTAAATAGCATTTTTAAAAATAAATTTAGTTGAAAAAACAATTTGATTGATTCTGAATATTTGCAACATCATCCAGAGAAACAATTATATATAAATCTTTCCGTTTTTTAACTGGTTCAGTATTGATATTGGGAAATCTTAATATTCAGATATCTTGATATTCGGAAATTTTAAGTAATCAAAACTAACTAACTAACTTAGGAAATGGACTCCATTCTCCGGTGCTCACCGCACCGTCAACTCTCAAACATTAAAATTAAAATAATAAAAAATAAATTAATAAAAATTTAATCAGTTAGGCAAAGCTTTCTAGTTCTGCTCATATACTTTATCAATTCTTCCAAAGTAACTATTCCTTCAAAATATCTTAGTCTTATTCGTACAATAGATAAATGGGCCCTTTCATAAACTCTTTTTTGCCTTCTAGGTGGATTTTCACTCATCAGCCCATCAACTTCCAATTCATTTAAAGCTTGAATTTGTTTTAAAACATTCAAGACTTCATAAATATTTGGATGTGACTTATTAAGTTTTCTTGATAATTTAGAATTAAAACCTTCAGCTGCATTATTAGTTCTTTCTGAATAATTATCAAAATGAGACCATACTGATATATTTAATAATGCAGAGTTATTAGAAAGCCAAATATGTTCAATATAATTACACAATTCTTGAACATCAATATTTCTAGTAGGATATAATGATTTAATATAATTCCAAGCCGAAAAAATTTCCGATGGAGGTACTAACGGCAACGAAGAAATATAATTAATAAACTTTTAAATTGACGATCAATATTGTAAAAAGATTTTATACCAAAAGAGCATACCTTTCTCCATATAGCCTGTCCAAAGTGAAAATAGCATCCTTTGACAATGGAATCAGGAAATACAGTTCTAATAGCATTAAACATAGCAAACTCATAATCAATTAAAAATTTAATTGGAGATATGATTTGTCTGCTCGAATTAATAAGCACTTTAACATGGTTTAATAATCTAATACATAAACCTGTCGTCTTATTTTC
>CAKKLC010008254.1:17358-28251 GCA_918559645.1 Ceratonova shasta | reverse complement strand
ACTTACCATAGACAATATAAAGTTGATAAAAAACTGAAGGCGATGATTTGAAAGTTCTATCTATACTAAGCTCAATTGAAACTCCATCATTTTAAAATCTTCGACAAAAATCGGGCATAGCAAATATTAATAGACGGCCTTCAATATTTTCATCAACAAGCAGGAAACAATTTCCATTCCTAGCATTTATAAACCTATTGTCAAAATTAAAGTCATAAACATTGCCGCTAGTTGCTGGGTAATGTCTATGTTTTTCACTATAAATAAAATTCCTACAAGAGTCGTATGTAGGAATTAAAAATATTTCTTCGGAATTATTTGAATAAAAATCCCAAAAGTATAAAACAGTGTCGTCATATACCCTTTTTGATGAAATAAAGGGATTAAAATCAAGATTACTTCTTATTTTGGTTCTAAATTCACCCAAAAGTCTGTCTAACAAGCTAATTGGATGGTTATGATTATTTTTTAGCCTCTAAAGTATGTTTCCTCTGGTTGAGGCTGTGACATTGCATGAAGGATTGGAACATCTCCAATAATGGGTTTCATGTTTTGGTGAGCCATTGCTAATAAATTTAAATCTATCAATAAATGGAACGATAGTACTTCTTTTTGATAAAAACAATTGAATAACCATTGAGCTAACTAAAATTTTTTTTCCGAATATCAAGATTTCCGAATATCAAAAAGACACATTTTTAACTATATCAAGTAATAGTGAATTATATTTACATATTTATCCTTGAAGACTAAAAATTCGAATATATAATTGCTGAGACTTACAAGATTTATGATTAAAAACATGGGATAGTATTTTTTAATTATAAAAAAATAAATAAAATAAAACATCATTATTTTGTAATAAAATAAAAAGTTCGGAGCAGTGAAAATTAAATACTAAAAAAAATCAATAAAATTGAAAACTAGAATTAAATTAAAAAAATTAGGTTTTTCAGTAAATCAAACTTTTTATCACAAAACCAAACAAATTCAGTCAAAAAATCCCATGTAAAATTAGTTTTTATTCCCTTTTCGACTTAATTTGATTTTTAAGTTCATAGTTGAATCTCTAAACTTCTTGAGTGTATAGGTTCGTTATAGAGTCACCGAATGCATACTTTTGACAAACTGTAAAGTGTATAAAATTCAAATTTCCCAATGCAAGATAACTTTTAAGTTCATCACTGTGAATTGTTTTAAATTCTTAAACTCTTTTAATGGTAATTGGAACAAGTGTAGACGATTTCTTGTCCGAGATGACTTCAGCCCAAATATATTCAATAGATATGCTCATTTTAATAAGCTCAACAATGCATATCGCGTTAATTTTTTTTGCTGAACAGCGTCCACGATGATTTTCGCACTTATAATTTGGCATAATCTCGTCAATGTAGACAATTTTATCTAACCTCCTAATTTGTGCATTTCATTATTATCTTTTTCCATTAAAACAATAACTTATTAACAATCTTTCTGTAGGTTGGCCTACTTATTGCCAGAATTTGTATACTACTATGGCATGTCTGTTTTCCAGCTATTCTCGCTAAAATCCTTAGGCTAACACCAAAATAACCATTTAAATCACTAAAAAATTTAATTTACTAATATAGAGGTTCTTTTATATCTTGATAAATGTTCTTTGTTATAACATCACCAACAGGATTTTTCGACACAAAAACATTTTTTTTCAATTATCATCGGTAGTTTACAAGTTGAACATTTTATTTCACGTCTGAGAAATTTTTTGTCTTGACAGTAGTTTAATAATTCTTCAGCACTTAATTTTGTAACATAATCTTAAAATTGTTTATTTTCTTAACGGTTAATTTTTTTGCTAAATAAATCTTGACTGATCCAAAGTTCTTCTAATTTCCTATTTTTATCAATTTTATATTTTCAAAAATTTTCAAACAAATTTTATTTTCTTTATTTAATAAAAGCATCATTTTCTTTTGTAGAAAAATTTGTGTTCATAATCTTTCATGCTATTATTTTGAATATTAATGTGGTAAGAATCCATAAAAATTGACTTATGAGGAATAAACCATTCAAAACAAGCATTCTAGATAGTCATTAGATATTTTCCTTACTTGTTT
The DNA here is from genome assembly GCA_918559645.1 of Ceratonova shasta. Classification (NCBI taxonomy): domain Eukaryota; kingdom Metazoa; phylum Cnidaria; class Myxozoa; order Bivalvulida; family Ceratomyxidae; genus Ceratonova; species Ceratonova shasta. The sequence continues at coordinate 26,155 of CAKKLC010008254.1, read as the reverse complement.
ATTGTATCTAGTATTTTATTTGTGCTTGAATATACTAACAATTGTTACAACTTTTCTGTTTTTAAAAGGATCTATGAATCAATTTCCGGATTTGTTGATTGCATTAAAATATATATATTACCATATTGACCAATTGCTTTAATTGTAGATTTTTTTAATTTTAAGCGTTAGAAAATTATCTCTTTCATGTAACCATAACAAGTTTGTTAGATTTTTTATTGATATTAACTTCTATAGAAAAATCTTTAATTTCAATACACATTTTTAATACAAAAAGGGCTTTTAAAGGTCCATAATTACTCAATATAAAAAGATATTTTAAGCAACTATTTAAGTGTTCAATAATAATTACATACAAACTTACTAAACTGGAAACTATTTCCTTTTAAATTTGACTGAATACATGTATGATCTACATTATTTAGATATTTTATTATTAGGTATAATAAGCTTCCTTACCATTAGTTTCAATAATCCCATATGTATGTGAAAAAATAAGCTTTAAATAAAATTATCAGAGAAAAACCGTATTGGAATCTAATTTAAATAAAATCTTATTCTATATTACTAAGAATCTTATAAAAATAGCATAATTCTACTTACGTAGAAAAATTTTAAGTATTACTCTGCATATTACTACAATAAAGTACTATTAAGCATCAGTAATACATTTTTTCTAATATTTTTAAACTTTTTAATGAGAAATATAACAAATGTTTCAATCTATTGTATTTAAATCAAAATTTAATATTTTTTGAACAAAATGTCGTTCTTTCAAGTAGATTTAATCAAAATTACATGATCATTTACCAATTCTACCAAGATAAGATAAATTGAATATATAAGTTTATTAAAATATTAAAGCTTGTAATAGTTATTATCATGCTTTAAAATATAAGAGCTGCTTGAAAGCCTATAGAATCGCCTTATATCTTGGTCTTTTGTAAATATTTGAAATGATTTTACACTTCTTCTTTGATAATTTTATTAGATTTAAATGTAAGTTATATAAAAATGGACTAAAACCGGCTTAAAGAGAAAGAAAAATTGATTTCTGGCAAATTTTCCTGTATAAAACTAGTTAATTGGTTAAAAATCCGCACTTTAGATTCCTTTAATCGTTAGACCCAGACTCACCAACGGAAATTTAGAAATTTTTGAATATAAACCACTAATAAAATATCTTAAAAGCCAGAGAGGTGGTCAAATACTTCAATTTGGTGGCTAATTGTTTTTTATCTCTAAAAAAACGGAAACTAAGTAAGATGGTTGTGCAGAGAGAGATAATATAGAGAATTTTTTTAATAGTTAATGAAACCCTTTACCATTAAAGAGGGAGAACTTAGTTGTGTGTCAAATGAAGGTGAAATTTATGCTTTTGTTGCAAGAAGGAAGATTATTGATTGATGTAGGAGATCTAATGAAGGATTTACTTCTATTTTTACATCTGAATTTACTAAATTAGACTATTCTAGTCTTTCTGACCTACCTCATTTTAAAATCTCAGGTTATGAAAGAGAGAGGAGGAATTCATGAGATGATTACAGTACTAGTTCCAATATTGATATTGACATATCGTTACATTCAACTCTAATTTGCCAAAAATTTTTTACAGTTTGATTCTGGAGATGCATCTCAAAATAGATACGTTATATTTTTTTTCTGATGATTTTACTTAATATATAGACTCTTAAGTTTATTGTTATTTGATGGTACTTTTAGTTCATCTCCCTGTCAATTTTATTAGCTTATTACTATCCAGAGATTTATGTATGGAAAATTTATTCCATTTGTTTTTTTCATACTTCAATGAAAAACAGAAGAGAAATATGGAGAAATTTTCTCCTACCTCAGAAAAAAATAAATTTTATGACCTGGGATCGCCATTACAGATTTTGAAAGAGCATTGATCAACTCTTCCATCGTTTTAAATAAATCCTTAAGACTTTATGGTTGTATTTTTTTATTAAGGACACTGCACTTAGAGAAAGCTACAAAATTTTAGACTTTCTGATGCATATAAAAACAACGAAATCCTAAAAAAACATTCAAATTCTTTTTAAATTTTCCTTATTTCAACCCATTTAGAGTAGGTGAAGCGTTTCAGTATAAAAAAATCTCTATACATAAACTTGAAAACTTAAATATATTTGCCGATTTTATTAAGTATTTTGAAAGAATCTTTTTGGTATAGAAAATGCATCTCCCTTTTTTGAAATTACATGATAGAATATCTTCACTGGTATTTAAAAATAATATTCCAACCACCATGAATTCACTTGAAGGTTATCATAGAGTTTAAATAGTCTTTTAAACACTAGAAATTCGATTTTAGGTAGGTTTATTGACTCATTGAGACAAGAGACGGAGGAAACAAGACATAAGATTGAAAGATATAATAATTTTAATTTTGATATTGCAAGAAAAAACCATGTAAAAAAAGTAAAAGTTAAATTTTACCTTCAAAATGAAAAACTTTATACAATAAAACATATATTTCAATTTTCTAGACAATATCAATCAGTGGTCGTTTGAAGATTAAATTTTATTTTTAAAAATTTTCTATTTTTTCTATTTACTATGTTATTTTATTAAGTTCTTACTATAATACTCGTTGGCGAGTTTCCGGCAAGCCATATATATATAAAAATTATATTATTGTACCTTGAAATATGGATATAAAAATGGATCTTTTCATATGTTAATTGTGGTAAATATCTTTAGATTACAATTTTTGATTTATTCTGATATGGAACAGAATGATTAAAAAAAAACAAGTATCATAATTCCTATTAATTATATATAATTTAAAACCATCAAAAATTATTTTGAATATTAAATTACCTTTTTATAAAGATTCGATTTAAATGGTACATAAAATGTTCAATATTATAAATACTATTGTTTCAATTCTATAGAAATTTATTTACAAAGACGTAAAGAAGAAAATTATTACTTAATTGATATCAGAGTAAAAGTAATAATTTATAATTTTCACCGTAATTTGATAAATTAATAATAATTTTGTATATTTTACGGAGACTTGTACTATTTAACGTTTATTTTTTTAGAAAAAAACCTTAAAATTTTGAAACTTTTGTTTCTACATATTTATTAGCTACAGCTGTGAATAAAAACACTACCAATATTTTTGCTACCAACAATATTCTATATAAGATTCTAATTTTAACAATAAATAAGAGTTTAATTCTAAAACTGTCTTATTGATTTAGACCAAGCCTGGGCAAACTTTAAAGATTTAGAGTTGCATGGAAAACTAAATTCGAATAAAAGGCCGCCAATTAAAGTACGTATATATATACTCGTATAAAAAAAAACTAATTCTTTTTTAATTAAAGTAAAACATGTAAATATTAATAATAAAGTGAAACAATCGGTTATTTTAATGAGATAAATGTAGCTGTTTGGAAGCTGCCATATTTTTTTCCACATCTGCTTCAAATTTTGTAGTTGAAATCTTTAACACTGCTTCCAGGTGCCCGTCTGTGATAGATACTCGTAACGAGTTTTTATTGATGTTCATTATAGAAAACGTTTGTTCACAAATATAAGTAGAAGCAAAAACAACCAGCATTTTACAGGCAAAATCTCGAATGTTTGCGTACTTTTCCGAATCAAGTAAACAATAAAATTTACAAATATCTTCTCCACGATGTAATTCTTTAACTGCAGGATTACATTGCAAATCAATAATTTTTAACTGAAGGTCACTCGGAACGTTATCATTTTCAACACAAAATGGATCCCTAATTATTAACAAACTTTTTTCAAGTTTACGAAAGTCACCAAATCAGCGATTGAATTCTTCATTAAATACACTTACGGTGCAACTGTATTCATTACATTTTTTCTCAGGTATGTTAGTAATGATTTTCAAAGCTATCAAGTGATTCAAAATTTTATTTGATAGATGCTGAGGAAAAAGCCGTAACTTTAATTGGAATGAATTCAGGTGAATTATTATATCGTGAGCATACAAATTTTTTCCTTGCAATCAGGTATTAAATAAATTAATCTGTGTGATAATACCAAGGGTAAATGCAAAATCTAAAAGCCAATAAGAATCTGTCAATTGTGGGAAATCGTTATTATTTTTCATTTCCAAGAAAGTAATTATATCATCTTTAAAGTTCCATACTTGAAGCAGGACCTTACCCAAGCTTAACCATCGGACTGACTATGATAAAGAACGTCTGCATATTCCTATTCAATATCTTGCAGAAAACCAATAAATTGTCTATGATTAAGAACCTATGCTCGAATATAATTAATTAGTTTAGTTATTGTAACGTGTTCCATTTTTAGCACTGTTTTGCACAAAACCTGCTGGTGAATAACACAGTGTATTGGTATAATATGGTGATTTGGATGATATTACTGAACTTTGTACAGGATTCTCATTAATAGTCCAATGTTTGGGCTAGTTAAGCTTAAGGCTCCATCAGTTGTAACACTTATGATTTTATTACACAAAAAGTTATATTTTGCTAAGCATTTTTCAACTTTTTTGAAGATGTCAGCTCCAGTTGTTTGGCCGTTCAATGAATCCATTGTCAATAGTTCTTTAACGATTTCAAAATTAGCGTTACATGCACGGATGAAAATTACCAATTGTGCAGTATCCTTTTAATCAGTGCTCTCACCAAGAGCAATGGAGCACCATATTGATGATTGTAATACAGCCAATAGTTGCTGATTTAAATCATCGTTGATACATTCAATTCGTCGAGTTATGATTCGTCGTGATAAGCTGATAGTCTCAAATTTCTTTGTAATTTCAGGACATATGATACCACTTGCTGCAATAATACACTCTTTAATGAATTCTCCATCCGAAATGGTTTATTGTTTTTTGCAATTTTGTTGAGCAATAATAAAACTAACCTTTGTAGCAGCTTCTTGTTCTGCATTTTGTCGTATGAAAGTATTTTCTTGTCGAGATAAATTCACGGCTAGCTTGGCAGCAGTGCCCTTTCTGACTGTAGGAGTTAAGTGGGATCCATATGCAGAATGTTTAGTAGTGAAATGTCTCTTAATATTATATTCTTTAAAGACTGCTAGACTTTCCTGACAAATAAGACATATAGATTTATTTTTAAATTCCGTAAAAAAATATTTAGATTTCCACTATAGATTGAAAACATGGAACTCCTGATCAATTTTTCTTTTTCTATCCATTTTTCAGAAGGATTCAATAAATTTCACCATAAAAATTTTTTTTCACGTATAATAATCTGAAACGAACTGCACACAGGTTATTAATGACTAATGAATTGAATTTTAAAATATTAGCAAAAACATTTTTTTACTATACTTTATCATAAATTTACGTTGTGAGAACTGCATTTAAAAAAAACAAAAAACTTGTAAAAAATATTCAAATTTTTACACAGTATGCCTTGATAAACCCTTCGGTAATAAAATAAAAATATATTTCTTATTTTTAGTGCTTTAATAAAAAAAAATTCATTTTATATATTTTTCAAAATGAATTTTTTTCTCGCCAGTGTATAAACGGGCCACACAAAAAGTAATAGTGGGCCTTACTTTGCCCAGGTCTGATTTAGAACATAATAGGATGTTCTATAAACATCATATGTTGTAACTCATATTTTGCTTAAAGCATATCATATTTAACTTGCTAATTATAACATAAACCACTAATACATGAAAAAAGTGTATTTATACTTCAGATATAATCACAGCAATTAAACTACACTCTAAGTAATTGTAAAAATTATTATTTTTAACTTTTCTATAAAAGGACTAAACTTTTTTTTCAAACTATATCACAGTTATAATTGATTATTATATTTATCAACAATAACTAAAATTAAATTAAGAAATAGGAGTGAATAAAATCAGTCTACAAATAAACAAGAACTTTATAAGATGTAAATTTATTGGATAATTTTTTACAAAATATAAAATGTCTTAAATTGTTTATACTCTTTTAAACAAGCAACAACTAATGAACGATCAAAATTTTTAATTTATTTAAACTTTACTATTTTGTAATATCTCTATTAAATTTAACGAAATGTAGATTTGTTGATATGAAGCTTAAGTTAGAAATTCTTAAGGTGCTTTATAATCTTAAACCAATCATTTTTTTCATCTGTCTTATAAAACAAAAAAAGTCAAATAAAAGTAACTTTTTTATTCATGTGGACTAATTTAATTGATTTCCAAACCTCTTATTAAATTTTTCCTACTAGTATTGTTAGTTATTTCTTTTTGATTATTATGTATGATAAATTTGAGTTGATTAATCTCATCTGATATTTAAGTTACTAGTTGAGAAGTTGTAATTTACGTTAACAGTTAAAATCGATTATAAATGAACTAAAACTAAAGAATTAATTAACAAATGAAATAATAATTTATCTGATATGTTATATTATACAAACAGTGTTTGATAGATTATTACACCAAAACTATTATTTTTTAATTGCATAATAAAAATTGATATTTTTTTAATGGTATAATTTAACATTTCTTCTATATTTTGGATTATAGGATATAATTAGCTCCAAATATTTGTCTTTTTTAAAACTTAGTGCAAAATGCGGCTATTTTATTATTTATAACCCTTATTCCTGTGTTGAAATAGTTTTGTTAGATACAATGCAGTTTAAGAAAAGTATTCAATTAAATATAGAATTTGTAATGGGGATTGATTACGTCTGTAATGATGATATAAATTTTTTATTACAGTCAATAATATTTATGATAAATAGAAATTCATTGTTTTAAATGTTATTTCAATTATGTATGCTATATTCATCATAAATTTTTAAAGTTTTCTTTAAATAATCATAGGGTATACTTTAAAAATTGTTCTTCTTATATAAATTTTATATTTTTTTAAGACATTTTAATATCAGTCTTTTTGAAATAATAAAATATTTTTTACTATTCAATAAGCAACACCAATTAATTCAAGGTGTTATTTTGCAGGTACCACATTAATTATTCTAATTTATTTTCTTATTCATTATCAGGACTCAAGTAGATCTAAATTGCCGTTACGTATAAATATTTTTTCTTTAAACAAACCTAATTTGTTGGAATTTTCAATGAAATTATTTTTTTTAATTATTATCATTGAAATCGTATAATCTATTGAGTTTTATTTAATTGTAAAGCTTTTCAATATTTTTATCTTGTATGTATTTTCATCCTCACACACATGTTTTTTTCTATTCAAAATTTGTTTCCATTAAAAAATGCGTTATTGTTAATAAAACTCATGTTTAAAATTTTTTTTACAATATTCGCTGTTATTAAGATTTATTATTAAAGTTTTTAAAACTTATAATTGTATAAAGTAAATAATTTAGAATTGTATCAAACATTTATCTAAACTTAAAGGTTAAATATTTTATATATACGATAAAAAATATGTTGAATGACTATTTATTTCTTTCTTCTATAAGATAAATTTTAGATGCTATAATTATCAAAATAGTTTGAATTTTAGATTCTTTCTGAAAGAAAAAATCAGAAATTAACTAAAATTCAATCATATTTAAAATAAGAATATGATAAAAACAATTTCATTTTTATAAAATAGACCTGGAGTGGGCAAACATTTTATACCGAGGGCGCAATTGAAAACTTTATTGTTATTGGGGGCAGCATATATATATTTTACCTACTTCAATTACAATTTACAACGTATGAAAATATAAATTAGTGATAATAACAATGTATTTGTCATTTTATTTAACATTCATACGCTATTAAGTCTATTTAGTGACCATTACACATGCACATTACATTTTCAAATACGAACTAAAACAGTTTACAATTTAGTAATAAGATTTTACTATTCATAATTATTTCAATAAAAGTTTATTGTTACTTGTCATAATAATTGTAAAGAATACGGAACTTAATGTGCATATATGTACATACAATCTGACCACAGAGTACAGTTATAATTAATGAGAAGTATGTAACTGTTCACAATTTTTGATAATGTTCTTGAAATGTAGAACCAGCTTAATTGTTGTGATTCACAAGACTGCATTTAAATTGCAGTCAGTCAACATCGATCTGTTCTTAGACTTGTTTATTTTCATACAAGAAAAAGCTTGCTCACAGATATATGTGGATCCGAATAGTGACAAAAGTTTGGCAGCAAAGTTTTTTAGGTGTGGGAAAGCCGCTGCTGGCACACATACATAAAATCCAGCAGATAAACTGATTTAAACTTTTTCTACAGGTCATTATTTGCTTGTAGGTCATTCAGCTCTAACTGTATATTCTCTGGTGCTGAATCAGCTTTTGCACTAAATAGCGACCTTATAATATTGAAGAGTGGTTCCAGGCTTTTGAAGTCTTAGAAACTCCTTTCAAATTCTACAACCAAGGCATCCAACTGAGCCTTTTACTTGTCAGCCATTTCACCAGAAATGGTTTTCTCTTTCAGCAAAAAAAATAAGCATAACCTGTTTTTCCCTGCTTGCCTGGACTACAGGAATAGTTTTTCCTGAAATGATTAACCATGCACATACATTTTATGTGCAAAAAAGCTATTCCCCTAAAGTTTTACATTCAGTTCATTCAACTATCCCATAATGTCAATGACAAACATTAAGTCTGACTTCCACTCTCCATTAATAATATTAGTAACAAAATTACAATCAATCGCTTCATCTCTAAGAACATAATTATTTCTTCCTTGAGATCCTACACTTGCCTCAATATCTTGCCCAGGCTCAGCGAGCGGACACTGATGTGGTAGATAATATCAGAATGTTCAGTTTCC
>CAKKLC010008249.1:52238-74059 GCA_918559645.1 Ceratonova shasta | reverse complement strand
TGCCATATCGTACGCCCTATATTTATCTGTTTATATTAAACCTCATGGTAACAAATGTGAAATAATTATTGATGTTATTGTATTAGGATTTTTGTTTTCACTGAAACCAAAATTCGTTCCTGGTCTCTCTTTTAATTGCAGCAACAAACCATTCTTGTTCAAGAAAGCTCCATAGATTATACTTTTTTTAAATAAACTTCCTTCAATTTGAAAAACTTTTGAGGAACCGTATATATTTATCCTTCCGACTCTTTGTCTGTTTTTTTACATTTAATCGAACATCAGTTCTCGAATTAACTAACAGGAACTGCTAAATATTTCCTTATTTACGGACAATTCATAATCAATGTCAACATGCTCTATACCATTAAAATATTTATATAACACTTTTATTATTGTTTTAAATGATAGTTTACTTTTACTAAAAAAAAGTGTTTTTTCTTATTGAAAATGTATTACTTCAAAGGCGTTTGCACACTCACTTATACTTATCAATTCATTTTTTTTCCTTAACATATGACATTAATAAATTGAGTTCCCAATTTGTACATGTTTTGATGTTTTTAATCAATTTAAACATCACCATAAATTCATTTGCTATATTTTGTGTTTTAAAACTTTCTTATAGATAAAATTTCGTTATTTTGATATGCATAACGCTTACCGACCTTTTAATCCTGTTAGGAGCGATTATATTTTTTTTGCAAATATAATCATACAATTTTTTAATTTAAAATTTTAATTATTTCAAAAAACACGTTATTTTCCTCATTTACCGAAAAATCTAATAATAAAAACAAAAGGAATGATTATAGGAACCAAGTTTTGAAACTATTTCCTTTTATTCGATTTAATATAAAGTTCAAATGAAATAAATTATATTAAGATATAGTGCGAAATATGAATAATTTTGATGTTACAGTTAAATTGACAACATTTACATACAAAATGAAAGTTCTTAATAATTTTTTAAGGTAATTGTGTAACGATATTATGAAAAAAGATTTCTTAGATATTTTCATATTTAAAAGGATGATTAATTATGTTTTGATTATCTATTTTAGCACCATTTTATTCAACTATTTATGTTTTATGGTACTTTTGTACAGTAATTAATTATTGATATTCAAATTTAAGTATAGAAGAATGAAATTTGGATATTTTATAGTTTTTTTATTGGTAAGAGAGATTTTATGACATTAAGTAATATTATTTGTATGTAGTATACTTTGTATAGTAAGATTATTACTTATGTTTCTGTTGAAAATTATATCTAAATCAGTAAAACATTTAATATTTACTTATTTATGATTTATCAATAATGGGGGCTTTATTTTACTTAATTAAAAGGTTATTTTGGAAAATTAACTGATATTATTTAAGTTAAAAAGTTGAATTAAAATTATGTGTAGATTGGGACTCTATTTTCGGTATGGGAACAGTTAATCATGCGACATTCAACTAACGAAAGTTAATCACGCGACAAATAATCACAGTGAAAGATAATCACAATATTTAAATGACCTTTTTTATAATATTCTTTTTTTGGTTGTAAAATCATTTAAATTCAATACAATAAAATTCAATAAAAAATTAAAAAGTACCTTGTTCAATTTATTCAAACAACTAAGCAATTTACTGATCAGACAGATCATCTATGCATTTGAAACGCTGGGACATCTTGCAGCACCATCACGTCTTTCCATTCTTGTTTCTATAGAATTTTACATATTAAATGTTTCCACATATAACCGTTGGGCATCCCTTAGTTGAGGTTCCAAAAGTAAAGCTATCCATGCACACTATATCTATTTTAATGTTGTACTTGGAAAATATGTAAATGTTGGAATTTATATTGTTTATATACTTCCTATTCAAGTAGGTAATTTAAAAGATTACAATAGCCTAATTGTCTATTGAATCCAAGCAGAACTTACCTTCTATTTAAAAAATGAACTTGAGGAATAAACACTCCTATTTGTACCAAAAAATAAAATAAAATATTAAAAAATATGTTTAAAATACAATATAATGATAAGATATTCTGTCTCTTATAAATATTTGTCGCGTGATTAACTGTCATGAAACCCTATTTTCATAATAAAATTAATTATCCTACAAATGATATAAAATCAAACAAATAATCTTAAAAATCATTTTTATTTTTTAAGAGATAAATATTAAGGAAAACAAAATATTGACGATGATTCCGAGTTAGTATATAGAATTCTTTTATAATGAAGCTATAATAAACTCTCAGGATAAAAAATACATTTTAAAATATTTAAGGTTTTATTGTTCTAATCAAAGGAATTCAGTATAAAATATACTAGATTTTCAAATTTTAAGATGATATTCATCGTAGAATACTAAACATTTTGTTTAAAATAACCTTTTCTGAAACATCTTTTAAGTATTTGTTGTATTTTAGTTACAAATTTATGTAAAAGTGTAGTAGATATATTAATTTTTTTATTACAAAACTGATTTTCATCAATTGCATATGATACCAAACGTATAAATTATATGTAAAAGTGTAGTAAATATGTTAATTTTTAATTACAAAACTGATTTTTATCAATTGCATATGATACCAAACGTATAAATTATATGTAAAAGTGTAGTAAATATCTTTTTTTTTTAATTACAAAACTGATTTTCATCAATTGCATATGATAACAAACGTATAAATTATATTAAATGAGGATACCTTCTAAGTTGTTGATGTTCAAATACAAGTTTGTGAAAAAATAATTAATATGTTGGAATTTATAAAATATTTTTTTCTTGAATGTGTTTGAATAGAATTTAAAATTACGCAATTTAATATTGTACTTCTAAAAGCAGGATAAATCTGTTTTGAAAGGCAATAGATAAATATCCTTAAGTGTATTGACATTAAAATTAAATTTATGATGATTAAATCATGAAGTAAATTGTTTAAATACTACTTGATCAAATTAAATTGTTTGATTTTTATAATTAAGACAGCAAACAAGGTTAACTAGTGTGTTAATTATAGTGTTTTCAATGTTTTTAGCATTTAAAAATTAAATTTATAATTCAATCAGGTAGAATTTAAGAAAACTTTCTTAATTTTTGGCAAAAAAATCAAAATAATTTAGTTTTTTAATTATAATTTTCTAAGTTGACATTGTAATTTGGCGAGGAACAAAAGACCTTCCGGAAAGTTCAATAATCAGTATTGTTTTTATCATGAGATTTTATTAATAATTTTTCTACTAGATTTAGATAAATCATCATAAAATTAAAAGCTATATTAAAAATGAATTATTTTGTATGATGATATGCCACTTACTAAACAATAGCAACTTAAATCTGGATTTTAACGTGTCATATATAATTTTCCCCTTTTCAAATTTATAAAAAGGGGATTATTATGACAAAATCTGTTTACTAATTTAACGTAATTCTTGATTAAGTATAAGAAAGTAAGTGTTTCTGTGCCAATTTTAATAACGATGTGAAAAATAGGTTTTTTTTTGTTATTTTCCCACAATTTAAAATCAACAAAAATTAATCCAGAACTCTTTGATTAATTTATAATTGTTGGGAAATAATAAAAAAGTACCGAAAAATATTGTCTGAATGTTTATTTTACTTGAATTTCTATAATAAGCTCTTTTATCAAAAAAATCAAGTTTTTTCAGGTTTTAAAATGTTCCAATGCATCTCGCTTGTCGTTAGCTGATATATATGATTACTAGTAAAATGAAAAAAGTTACTTGAATGTAGATTTTAAACAAGTTTTATATTAATTTAAAATCGATCAAAAATTAATCCAGAACTCTTTGATTGATTTTTAATTGTGGGGAAATAATAAAAAAGTACCAAAAAATATTGTTTGAATGTTTATTTTACTAAAATTTTTATAATAAGCTCTTTTTTCACAAAAATCAAGTTTTTGCAGGTTTTAAAATGTTCCAATGCATCTCGCTTGTCGCTATCTGATATATATGATTACTAGTAAAATGAAAAAAGTTACTGTAATAGGGTTTTAAATAAGTTTTATATTAATTAAAAATCAACACATTAATTTAATGGAAGTATTTCTAATAAAAGTTTTACGTTGAATATTCAATAAATTTGTTATATAATACAATAACATATCTAAAGAGAGTAAATGAAAAAATGAAAGTATTAAAATAGGACAATATATTCGACTCAAAATTGACGAATAAAAAAAGTATATAGTATGTAAGAAATCCTTATAACCCTAAAATGGCTGATATATTCTACGAACTCATTATAAAATTATATAAAGAAAAATATTATAAGTGTTAAATGAAACAATCTACTTTATTTACAAACAATTTAAAATTAATATGGTACTTTGTAAAGCTTCCGCTCCAATAATTCAGAAATAAATAGATAAAATTGCTAATGTTGTCTTAAAAATGATATTTATTGATTTATTATGATTTTCAATTAGGTATGACATGGGCTTAACCCCTTCTTATGTTTTTAAATGAAACACATTCAGGTGTTATAACCAACCATTAGATAAACTATTTTTAAACTTAAGGAGACTAACAATGAAGAATTGTGACATTTTAAAAGAAAATACTTTGATATGAATATTAAGTTTCAAAAATACTATTTTCGTCAACCACTCATATCTCAGTAAAAAATAAATTTTTAGTTACATTTTAATTGCTGTTCAAATCATAACTCCATTATGAAACCTCTTAACTTTAATTTTTAAAAATTTTTTTTAATGACAGTAACACTACTGAAAGTATCAAAAGCTAGAAGTTTACTGGTGATCCTCAAAATACACTGATTTTTATTGTCACTGAAAATTGTAGTAATTTTTGTAGGACTACACATAAGATCACATAATATTCTTTGTCAATTTTAATTGATTTATTTTGCATAGACTATACATGATGTTATGAACAAACAAATTAAATTTAAAATATTATGACGATTCTTATATGGCTATATTGATAGTACAAAAAACTTTAATATGGTGTTGTTACAAATTAAATAAAAAAAAATTTCTAGATGAAATCAGCGATGTTATAAAAGCTTTTTAAGACATGAATTTGATATCATCGATATTGTTTGTCGTAATATTGTAAACAAAATTTATGCCAGTCTATTTTAAAAACCCAAAAGATGCCTATGTTAATTTAAGTTTAATAAAAGTATGTGGATTATATAATGGCACATACTTTCCCAAAAAAGAAACAAATTATTTCAAGCTACAGATAATTTTGCACCTAATATCTTTTCAAAGTTCCTTTTGTAGCTTCAATTTAATTATCTTTGCATAATTTCCTGTTTTTTTATGATTGATTGACAAAACTTTATATACATAATCATAAATAGGCTACAAATATGAGAATGTAACTAAACTATCCTTAAAATAAGTTTAATAACAATAATTTAGGTATTACTACTATATATCAAAATAACATGAAATTTAATGGATAAAGAACTTAAAATTTTAAGAAAAGCAAGGCTTGGTTAGTAAAAATGATAAAAAACCCTCACTTAAATGGCGGTAAACTATTTATACAGAAAATTCTTTCTAAATTATATCTAAAATTGCAAGATTTATTTAGGTTTAAACCAATAGAGATAAAATTTTATCCATTTATTACTATATCTGGTATAATAATTAATTTTTGGATATAAGCTCTATTTTTTATAGCAAATAAACAAAGTAACATATTTGGACCTCAACTTGAAGATATAATCAATGTAATAGATATATTAATACTGTTAAGCTCAATATCTTTTTTTTTTGGGTTTTTAAAATTAATTATAAAGATAGTGGTGGAAACTTGTCTATTTCATATTATTAAGTTAATAGTTTCGAACAAATTAAGAATGTAATGAACGTAGTAGTTTTACATCATATACATTGAGTCCTCATGAGGCTTTCTTTATTGTTATAATTCAAGATCTTAAAAATGAACTAAAACTCAAATATTGTTGTTTTCAACTTGCCCATCTATAAATATTATCATTTAAAAACACAACAAAAGCTCATTTCTTCAAAGATTCAGTTGATTTTATGATGAGAACTTATTACTTGTTTGATCAAGTTTGCTTACATTTTGCATGTAAAATCGAAAAATCTTGTCATTCATAATATAAAACAAATTAATCTATAGCAATTGCTTGAACTAAAAAAAGCAACAAAGTCATTAAGTATATCACAAACACATTCCAAGTATACTCCTCAAGTTAAACTAATCCATAAGGCTACAAATGATGTATTAATTGGTTAATTATTTTTGGAAGAATTTTATGAAAGTAAATTTAATAACAACTATGAATAATTTGCTATTTCAATATCCAAAAAGCTTATAATGAAACATAGTTCAAAATATGTCATAATGCATAAGGATGTGTTTGCTAAATTGACTGATTTACAAAATAAATTGTTATATACCTTAGCTTGAATATTTAGAATCAGATAGTAACTCTTCTTGATAAGGTGCAGGAAAAAACTGTATATAATATAAAATTCACCCTTATCTCCCTATTATTGTTGATCAAGTTTACGATTTTTAGGATGATAATTTATTGTGATGTTGAGAGTTGTTTTGATTCGGAAAAATAAATTAAAAACAGCGTTTAAAACATTCAAAAATAAAAATTTTATTGTTTGTTGGTAAATTTAATCATTAGGATTCAATATAGGTATAAGTATTAGATGTATATAGGTGTGTAAAATTGAATTTCATTATGTAACACTGTACAACACCTTATCTTAACTACACTGATAATGATAGTATAGAAACAGTAAAATCTACCACTAAAATTTTCTCAAAACTAAACAGGAATTATGCTGTTCAATATGTACAATTATGAGATTTGTTTGATATATTTACAGCAAAGATTATCAAGTCAAACTATCTTTGATTTTTAATTAGGGTTTAAAATATCTTGATGTCAAAAGCAAAAATTGATAATTTTTTAAAGAAATTATTAGAAATATACTTGATTTTAAGACAATGGAAGTATTACAATAAACAATCTTAAGTTTATCAAATTATTCATTTTAATAAATTTGATAATTCAAAAACTTGGCACATAAATTACTAGAATCTCTTAAAATATATGTTTATTTAATGAATATGAGACTCTAATAAGAAACTGAAAAGAAAGATTCATTTTAATGACCTTGATCAAGTATAATATCTAGATTTATAAATATGTTATAGATGAAAATATATATTTCTGTACTAGATATGAAAATAAATTATTTCCATAAAAGATTTGACATTTTTAATGTTTTACAAATTTCAGCGTCTTTATTTATCTAAAACTACAATGATTAAGTAATAAGGATTGTGGAAATCATCTACTAGTATATGATAGTATTCTTTTAGATTTAATGATAAAATACAGTGGCTTAATATTGATGTATAATTAATGAGTTTATACAAATTTTGTTGATGATATTTTGTTAAGAAACTAGATGCTAATAATTTAATAATTTATCTATCTTTAACTTAATAAACTCTATATGATGAATAGAATGAAAAAAGAGTACTTAACTTATTTTACTATGTTTAAGATTCAGATAGAATTTAGTAAAATGTTTAATATGAAAGAATCCTATAACTAATTATTATTTGTAAAATAAACAAGATCTGTTTTAATGTTATTTAATAATGCATTTTTGTACTAATATTCTAAAAATAACTTATTTCTTAGTATTGACATTAAGTTTCTATAATAGTAAAGAATTAATGAGTATTGAGTAATAAAAGTACTTGATTAATAAATAATTACAAGTCAATTATGAGATTTTATCTGAATAATAATTAACTAATACTTTTTTTGTTCATAACATGAATATCTTTTTTAAATAATGGGTATTTAATTAAATATCCAGGTAATTGTTTTTCATAATTGCTACAAATAAATAATGATTGTTTTTTTTATTGATTACCAGTAATAAGAATTGAAAATCGATCATAAATTAAACAATATCAGAAAATTAGTAGCAGGATATATTTTGAAATATTTGGTTAAGATTTAATCAAGTAACAATCACTATTTTTAATATTTTTACGTGATGTTTGACTGTATTTCTTATCATTTGTTTAAAATTTTTTTTTGAATCATAGAGAAGATTCTGAAATTAATTCAACTTTAATAGTTATATTCAATAATTGTTGCCAATTTGAAACATAAAATGTATGATACATCAAATATTAGATAATCAGGTTGCAAATTTAGGTAATACAAGAAAATCACTACTAAACTAACATCATTTTGAGTTTATATAACCTAAAACGTTGACTAAAAATTACATCTATAAAGTTTATAAATGGGTTTATTTTGATACTAAAAATGATATTTTTATTTGGAATAGTTAGTTCATAAAGGATATTTTCTAAAACAATAATATGAACAACTATATGTTATTTTAGGGAAAAATATTATTATAATTAAATTTACTCTAAACCTATGGTCATCTTAGTTGGCTATTTTTGATCTTAACTGTTAAATTTTGAAGTTTCTAATATAACTGACAAAAACCAAGAATAAAATTTACGCAACGTATAAAAGACTATAATATTTACAAAAAATGTATTTTCTTTAGTATAAAAGTGTTTTTTTATAAAATTAATAATTTTTAAATTTTAAATGTAAATGAGATCATACATACTACTTATTTAATTTTAAAATATTATTAAACATTAAAACTATTTATTGTAATGTTATAACTTTCAAAAGCAATTAAAATAATAAAAAATGTTTTAGTTATATTAATATTTATTTTTCTGTTGTCTAACATGAATTTCAACACCATTAAATTATATAGAGACGGCATCATATTTTCCCGTAATAATTAAACATACCCAATTCAAGAAAATTTATGATAGGGATACATAAGCATATTATATATCAAAGTAATAATTTAAATACAAATTTAATAAATAATTGATCACGACAAAAGATATAAAATCTAATTTACATCAATCATACTAATTATTAGAAACTAATATATTTATAAGATTTGTTTATAATACAAGATTTTTTTATTAGTTTTTTCAATTTCAAATATTTCACACAACAAATTTTTTTTATTTATTATAGGTTTTTGTTAACATTAAAAAAATTTCATTTAAATTACCGATACAGATCATTTGCAAGCTATAATAAAAGGGAAATTTTCAGAATTATAGTTAATTCCAACATCTAAATATAAAGGTAAAACTTAAAAATACTTGAAGATAATATAAAAATTGAAATCTTTCACATATTTATATCAATACAGGGTTTCCCATCACATTTCTTTTTTTCCTTATCAATTTCTTTTTTATTAAAAAATTATCAGAAAATTAAATATTGTATTTATTACTAAAAAAATTGCAAAAATTAACTTTATTCATCAATAATAGGTTCAGATCTAAAACAAAAAAGTAAAAATCTAAACATTTGACGATAAAAACCCGTAAAATCTTCACTTGAAATCAGGCTTAATTTTTTTATTAAGGATCACAAATAGTTCATTTTCATTTCCAAGAAGGCTATTTCTTACTAATTATTTCCACTTTACAAAAATATTTTCCATGGGGTTTTAAAATGGGAAATACGGTGGTAAAAACAGTAATATATGACCTTTTGATGTCACAATTATCTTATTACAGTTTAATAGTGAAAACGCACGTTATCAATATTCAATACTGCGCTTGTTATACCAAGTTGATCAAACTTTTCTAAAACACCATGGATATAGGCACTAAAAGTTTTAACCTTAAAAGCTCTTGTTTGAAACATTTAATCAAAAACACTAGTTTTACTCAACGCAAAACAGAAATAAATATTTATCTTTCCTTACCCTGAAACAGTTTGAACTGCTTTTTGTTAACAGGATATCTCCCACACCTTGCACGTATTGATATATTAAATCCAATTTTATCAATGAAATAAAATTTAGAGTCATCAATATTTGATTGCAATAATGAAAATTCGTTGGCATATAATAATCTTTTTGCTATTGTTTCCAAACAATTTCTCCTATCTGGAATCAGACTAATTCTTTTCATAGAATAATTTACAACTTTTATATATCGATCTATTGTCAATTTTCCAACCACTAAATTGAGTTCTGCTTTGCACCTTTTTTTTATTTCGTTAAGTCTTATTCCACAGTTTGCGTCAATCATATTCTTTCTATTTTCTTGATTTTACTCAGATCTACTTTTTCTTCGCACATCGCCTCTTTGTTTGCTTCATATTCTTCCCTCGCTGTTATATACTTTAATTATTGATTCAACTGTTGTTTTAGGTTCTCTAAGAATATTTCTAATTTCTGGGAGGAGCTATTACTACTCAAATAAGCATCTACAACTCGCCTCCTGTCATTATCGGTGAGTTTGTTTCTTGGCATGATGTAAGAATTAATTTGTAAAAAACGAATTTGATTAGAAAAAAAACGAAATGTAATTTGAAACCCTGTAAATGATAAGTTTAAAACAGTTGGATAATGTTTAATGAAGATATTACTTTAAACCCGGTTCTTGTCTCAAATTATGTATTAATTTTATAGTTAAGAACGAATTTAAAACGTTAAATATCTATAATTTCAATATTTTTAAGTGAAGAAGATTATTAACCAACTATTAAATTTAAATGGTCAACATCTTTGAAAATTCCAAATATTTTATTGAGATTTAGGGATAAATTTTATTAAGTAAATAAAACTTTAAGAGAAACGCATTAAAAATTGTATATTTTTAATAGAATTTCTCCATTAAGTTTTTTAAATTATTTCATCTTTATTTTTATTGATATATAGGGTTTTATTTAATTTATAACATAATATTAATCATATTTATTAGAATATTTTCTATTTGAATTAAGATCTTTACAGATATTCTAAGATTTTCTTATAGAATTAATTAAATGCGTGCTGGTCACTTCTCAAAACTTTTTATTTACCAGAGTTTACGTTTTCATGTAAAAAAAATTACTTTGTAAATAGGTTGAAGGTAAGATTAACAAATTAATATTTTTTATTAATATTGCCAAACTATTAATCTTATGAAAACCGAGATGATATTGGATAAGTTTTTTTTCCTAAATAAAACTTATATTAAATTTAAAAGAAATTTGTTAGGTATTTTAATTTTTTTTAAAACTATTCATTGCTGCTGTCAGTAGGAACCTCAAAATTAGATGATTAACAACTAAATCGCATTTTGCAACAAGTCTTTGACACTACTGCAGTCCAACTTGATCAATAGAAACAAAGTTTTTATTATAAGTATCATCTTAAAATCCCATAACTAGTAACATACTCATTTTACATTTGAATTTTGCTTTGACAATTCAAATATACTGGAAAGAACGGATTTTTGTGCTGACCTTTCTTGTAAATTTCTTTAATTGAAATTTAAATAAAAAAAAATTAAAAAATTTTCAAATATAAAAATTCACTTTTCATTTTTTTGGTTATTAATTTTGTTTTTAAACGACTGTTTGTACTTTTTTGTTTACATAATACCAAAGCTGTATATAAAAAATACTTTATAATACTGCTTTATAATTATTCCATAACATCAATGATACATCTCCCTTCTAAACCACATCTAGAGTTTTTGCATGGATGAATTCCATGTCTTTTACGTAAACAATTGGTATCTTACTAGAACATCCTGGTTTTGATATTACCATTTTTTTATCTTTATAGTTTCTTTTTTTCTAAGGAAAAAATCGACAATAAAACTTATTATATGAAATTATGATATTAATTGCACAGATTATACTTAACGAAAAAACTTATATAAAATCATATTAGATGCTAAAATGAATATAATATTGTTATGTAATTTTATAAAAATATAAAAATATTATCGTAATATATTTGCTGATCATATTTTTTTTTATTTCATTAATGAATATGATATGTAATAGCAATTATTTATATTAAAAAAATGTTATTTTGAAATAAGATTTGTAACATTATAATTAAAAAAACGTTATTTTGAAATAATAAGTACAACTTTATAATTAAAAAAAATGTTATTTTGAAATAATATTTGTAACATTATAATTAAAAAACGTTAATTTAGTATGTACCTTAATAATACAAAACGTTAATTTAATTTAGTATATAACTTAATAACAAAAAATGTTATTTTAATTTAGTATGTAATTTTATAATTAAAAAATGTTATTTAAAAGTAGTATTTGTAATCTTATAATAAAAAATGTTATTTTAATTTAGTATATAACTTAATAATAAAAAATGTTATTTTAATTTATTATGTAATTAAAAACAAAAAAATGTTATTTTAAAATAGTATTTGTAATCTTATAATAATAAAATGTTATTTTTAAAATAGTACAGTGAACCCTCTCTCATTTTCAATTTAAGGGAATTTTAAAAAATGGTATTTAGGAGGGTGGTAAATTTGAGAGGTTTAAAAAAAATTAAAACTAAATATTTATTCTTAAAAAAATCTAAAATCGTTTTTTTTATCATTAATCTTTATTTTGAAAAGTAGACTCTCAATATTTTTAAGTTCATCATAATAATCTTGACCATTATGAATTTCATTTGTAATGTAGTTTCTAATAGTAAAATAGTTAGTCATTGATTAATCAATTTTAGGAACATTTTCATTAACCTCTTCTTCAGAAATATCATAATTATTTTTCCCTTAGAGTTTCCATTTCTTCAATTACATGTTCCAAAAGTTCTTCACCTGTAAAAGCATCACAGATTTTAAAATCCTTAATTTAATTTGAAATATTTGTAAAATTATTATCATCTTCAATAAAACTTTTATTTGGATTATTTTCTGCCTTTTTCCAACAGTTTTCAATGGTTTTCTTTTCTACATCTTTCCAAGCCTAACTTAAATATATAATTGCATCTTTAATTGTAAATTCTTTATATAATTGCTCTGCGTTTTTATCTTTGGTCATTTTACTTATAACATTTGAAATCTGATATTTATAAAACTTTTCTTTAAAGTTTTTGATAATTCCACAATCTGAAGGTTGAGTTTTATATCTTGAATTGTTTGTTAAAAAAAACAATTTTTATATTTTTTGATTCAAATATAATTTTATTTAAAAAGATAATTGTCCATCAATAATAAAATTTTTC
Source organism: Ceratonova shasta (assembly GCA_918559645.1). Classification (NCBI taxonomy): domain Eukaryota; kingdom Metazoa; phylum Cnidaria; class Myxozoa; order Bivalvulida; family Ceratomyxidae; genus Ceratonova; species Ceratonova shasta. The sequence goes on along the minus strand of CAKKLC010008249.1, from coordinate 60,945 downwards.
TATTATTCTTTTTTAATTCAGATTTCCAATTACATAACCAGAAGTTAAATTCGTAGGAAGTCATTTAAGCATTATTATTTGCTGAATATCTGCAGAATTTTTTACAATTAACCCTTTTAAAGCTCTAAAATTTTTAAATTTCCTCAATACCAAAAGATGAAGTTTCTCACTTTCATCCATGTTTATACAAAAAAGAATAGATATTCTTTCTTAACCTTGCTCTTTACCGTTTCTGGCATTCTTAGATAAGGTTTTTAGAAAGGCAAATTTGTAAAATAATGCAGTTTCATGCCAATTAAAAATATTTTTTGCTATATTTAGTTGCTATTTCAGAAAATGATTTATAAGTCTCCAAAATTAACTTCTGAAACGGCGAAACCTTCTCCAGAAAATATTTTTTTAGAAATTCTATGACATTTTTAAATTTTTCTAACCATCCGTTAGAAGCTTAAAAAAAAGTTTATAATATGTTTTTTGTTGCGATTTTAATAGCCTTTTCTTTAATCAAAGCTTTCTTATAAACCCCTCCTTTATCTATAAAAACTCAATCCATTCTGTAAGTTCTTCATCAATTAAATTATAGTTTAGCTTTTTTTTTGTTTGTTAAAACTTGAATTAATAGAAGCCTTATCTTGAATTTTTTTTTCATTATCTTTAAAATTTTTAATTGATCTTCTAAATATATTTTTTCCGAATTTAATTGTGAAAATTTCAGACATCTTTGAATCTGAACATTGTGAAACCTCTTCGTATATTAGACTATTTCTAGCTTTCCGAAATCTTTCAATGATTTTTTCTTAAATTTTTCAAATTTAGCCATGAAAAATTAAAAATTTTCAAAAAAAATGTTGTAAATTTGAGAGGGTTGAAAAGTTTTAGAGGTTTCCTTTGAAATTTAAATAATTTTAAAAAAAAATTTGGTAAATTTTTAAAAGGTGGAAAATTATAGAGGGTTCACGATATTTGTAATCTTATATTAAAAAAATGTTATTCAAAATAATATATGTAACTTTAGAATTTAAAAATGTTATTTTTAATAACACATTAAACTAATAATAAAAAAATGTTACAAGGTTTATCATCCCAATTGTAAAGTTTTTCATAGATTCTGCAAAAAATTATTTTTCTTATCTAAAAAAGTTAAGAATTTTTGTATTGATTTTGCAATCTTTTGTATTGATTTTGAAAAATTATATTCCCTTTAAATGACCCGTGGAATATTTTTAGAAATAAGGCAAAGAATAATCTATGCTTATCTAAATGATCACTATCCTATAGATATAGCCAGGATGTTTGAATCTCATCGAACAACCGTAGACAGAATCATCAAACGTTTTCTGAAAATAATAGAATTAGTCCTTTATGTCGAGGAGGTCAAAGACCATTAGTTTTAAAAAAAATACATAAGAATTTTGTTAGGGAATTAATAAATGAAGATTGTTCAATAACACTCAGAGCAATATAAAAACCCTCTAGTTGAACAATATGATTTTATCATTATTTATCTACCATTGACAGAGCAATTTCAGATTTTTTTTTCCTTAAAACGTATATCACATATTCCAATTCGTAGATATGATGAAAATTCAATTCAGGTACGTTACGACTATGCTACGAATTACTTCTAAATTTTACCACACCATGATGGGCGGAATATCTTTTTCCTTGATAAATTGGGCTTTTCAGTTAGTACAAGATGTTTGAGAAGACGAAGTTTAATCGGAACAAGAGCTGTTCATATTGTTCCAAATATTCACTCCCATAATATCTCAATATACTGTGCCATGTCGAAAGAAGGTCGGTTTTTTATACAAAAGGGAATCCACCGCTTACAATACAATTCTATTCTCAAACTTTATTGACGAATTAATAAATAAATTTAGAGAGGAAAATTTGCAAACTTGTATTTTGGCAATGGATAATGTCAGATTTCATCATAGTGCTATAATAATGAGAAAAGTTAGAACAGGCCGGCCATAGTATTTTATTCATTCCACCATATAGCCCAATTCTTAACCCAATCGAACAATTTTTTTCTCAATGGAAACAAAATGTTCGTTCTGAAAGACCAAATAATGCAGAAGATATTTAGGTATATTGATAAGCATTTTACAAATATTACTTCTAAGCATTATAATAATTATTACCGCCAAATGTTAATAATGTTGTCTAAGTGCATTAATAGGGAAATTTTTATTAATGAATAAACGTTAATAATATTTTTAAATCTTTTCCTTTAAATTTTTAATTAAGGTAAAATTTTCAGTTTTTTGTATAATCAATGTAAATGATTGCAAAATCAATGCGAAAATCCTTATCTCTAAGATAAAAAAAAATAATTTGTTGCAGATTCAATGAAAAACTTTGCAATTGGGATGAGAAACCCTGTATTTTCAAATAATTTTTGTAACATAATTAAAAAACCTTAATTTTATTTAGTATGTAACTTAATGATAAAAAACGTTATTTTAATTTAGTATGTAACTTAATAATAAAAAATGATATTTTATTTTAATATGTAACTTAATAATAAAAAAATGATATTTTAATTTAGTATGTAACATTATAATCAAAAAATGTTATTTTCAAATAACACACGTAACTTAATAATTAAAAAAATGTTATTTTAAATAATATTTGTAACATTATAATTAAAAAATGATATTTTCAAATAACATGGATGACTTTATAATTTAAAAAAAGTTATTTTAATTTAGTATGTAACTTAATAATAAAAAATGATACTTTAATTTAGTATGTAACTTAATAAGAAATGTTATTTAATATATAACTTAACAAAAAACATTATTTTAATTTAGTATGTAACTTAATAAGAAATGTTATTTAATATATAACTTAACAAAAAACATTATTTTTATTTAGTATGTAACTTAATAAGAAATGTTATTTAATATATAACTTAACAAAAAACATTATTTTAATTTAGTATGTTACTTAAACAAAAAAAATGTTATTTTAAAATAAGATGTGTAATCTTATAATAAAAAAATTGGTTATTTTGTAAAATTAATAAATATAATGATTCATAGACTAGAAGAATTTTGTTAAAAAGTTAAAAATATTTGATAGCATAACTTTAATTTAAGAAAAATAGGTTATTAAAGATCTTATTGACTGCTATGAAATTCAGTTTTGAGATAATATTCAGAGAATGAATGAACTTTATCAAAATATTTTTAGCTTAATAAATAAATAATCCAGGTGGTTATAAATTAAGTAATAAAATAACAATTTTATTTTCTTATCAATTACAAGTTTCCTAAATTATATGTTTACTATTAAAAATATTTTTTATGAATTACTTAAATATGATTTTATAGAACCTCAAACTATTATTATAAAAAGGTTTTGGAAATTTTTAATAGAATTAGAATTATAAAAATAATAAAAATTAAATTAAAATTTTAAATTTTTAAATTTTTAAAAGAAAATTGTAAGACTTGTTAATATTTACTAAAATACAAGACATGTATACGTTTCATGCAGACTAAGAACTCTTAAAAAATTATAAAATAACATTATTCATTAATTTATCCATATAAAAATTTTCTTAAAACTTTAGTATTAAATAAAAGAAATAAATTTTAGGTGATTGAGATGTAAATTATTCTATAACCTCATTATACATCCGTATATTTATCTATAAAGGTTTACTCCATCAAATTTTAAATGAATATATTATATACTAAAATTTTGTCTCATAATTGAATTAACTTTGTACACCAGCTATTTTATAATGAAATTGAAGCTTGCATCTGATCGGATTAAAAGTTTGCTTTGAATTTTTATTCAATGTAGAAGGAAAACAGTTTTTGAGTTGAATTATCGTGAAATATACAAATTTTCAAATAAAATAAAATCTTGTAAATATATGGTCATAACTCTATTATAACTTCTTTATACAACAGATTTTCTATTATTTCCTAAATTTATGTTTATTTTTGACTGGGAACTCAAAGTATTTATTTTTGCACAGATATACTTTTATTTCACTAAATCATATGCTTATATATTTTTCCAAATGAATGAAATCAAACTAAAAAAAAATTCATATATTTATCAAAAACTTCACATGAATATAAACCTTATAATTTGAAAATTAAAAACTTTTTAATAAATTATGTTTTAATAAGTAGGGACTGTTTTATTATTGAACATAATTATTTTAATATGATTTTAAAGAAATATAGACTTGAAATTATTTTTCTATAGAAATTTGTACACTGTATAGTCTTTGGTTAATTACATCAATATTTATGACAACTTCATGGAAATAACTATACACTTACTTTTATATTTCAATCTGAAACCTTAGTTAAATTAAACTACTATTTTTCAATTTAATTAAAAGTATACATTATTTGACAATTATCGTGGTATTTTTCTTTAAATCATACCAATAATTTCAATAAAATCTTTAAAAAAACAAAATAGCAAGATAGAATAATTTTTGAATTATTTAATATTAAATGAAAGATACAATTGATTTTAGTTTTTAAAAAATAAACACATAAGAAAGAGCCCTTTAATTTTAGTAATAATAACTAAAACGGAAATTTTGAAACTTTTAAAGAAATAACCTTTTTGTATTCTTTTTTATCTGGTATATAAAATCTCCTATAAATTGAATATTTAAATATGAACCTATTTTCAGGTGAAATCTTATTCTTAGTTAACTGTTATGCTATTAATTAGAACAAATTATGATTTAAATTCAGTTTTGGTTAAAATCATAGTTGATATGGCGTGATAATAATAGTAAAATGACCTAAAATTCTTTTGTAAGAAAAAAAAAAACTTTTGTTTTTATTAAATTAGATGAAATGTAGGATAAATATACCTATTTATTTGGTATATTTCAGATTTGTCTTTATTACTAAACAACGATTTTCGTAGACTTAAGCTTTACACTAGATTGAAAAGGAAGCCAAATTCTTTGTTGTTTATATTATTTATAAAAGTTGTTATTATACTACTCTGTTAATTTTAAACAAACAATCAAGTAAGATCTAAATTTACAAACTTGTTTTCGGATAGATATAACCAAAAACGACAAAAAATTAAATAATTTTAATATAGAATAGAATAATCTTATGAGTTATTTTATTACTAATTCAAATGAAAATATTTTTATTTTTTTTTTTATAAAAAATCAAAAAACCATACTTTTAAGTTTCTATATAAATGATTTTAGCAATTTTTCAATAAAATGTTTATAACTTATCATAAACTATATTATGGTATCCTTTAATTCTTATATTTCTTAAATTATAATTGGTAAATAACTATTTTAATTTAAAAATCGTAAAAACCTTGAAAAAGAATTTTGCATGAATAATTTTTAGTCTTTCCGTTTGTTAATTTTAAATCAAATCTGTGTTGATTTATTACGACCATAATTCTAAACATTTGGTATATATTACTAATTATTTTGAATAAAGATTTACAACTTGATAATGATCATGTCGAATCTTTAAAACAAATATGATATTTTTATTGAATTTCTAAATGGAAAATAAATATAAGTATTCTCATAAAAATGTTAATTTTTTAAATAATAAAAAAAATATATTTAAATCGTTCTATATTTTTTTAATTATATAAAAAGTAGTTTGATTTAAAATTATTTGAGCCAGGATAAAAAGTTGTATATTTCTTTTGACTAAAAGATGAAAAATGAATTCCACTTATTTAATAACATTTAAACTATTTCAAATTAAGATAAAATTTTAGAAATAATTTATGTATTAAATTTATATATGACCATCTATTTAAAGAGTGTTTATTGATTAGTTTACCTTAAAAATTATCAAATTTTGTATTCAAATGTATTAAATTTGATAGTAAACTCTTAAAAATAAAAATTTTTATATTTATTAATACCTGTTAAAAAAACATAGAATTATAAGTTGATAGTTAGACACCAAATATATTATAATTAATTCTTCATTGCTAGTTTAAATAAAATTCTTTTAAGGATTTCTATAATTGTTTTAATTAAATGTTTCAGTTGTTTGTATGTAAAACATACTTATTATTGTATATTTTAAGTTAAATTGTTGAAATATTTTTATTGGTATTAATTTCAATAAAATATTGAATATTGTAAATTATATTTATTAAATTATAATACATAGGACGGGTTATATTTAATATAGAACTAATTAAGAAAATTTCAAAGATTTAAATCAAAAAAGTCATTCATAGTGTATTTCATAAAGTATAGTTTTACTAAAAAAAAAAGATTGTAAATCTTATGATATTCAAATTTCTTGTATCAAGATATAAATATTTTATATTTTTTTTAAAAAATATTATTTAATCAGAATAAGAAAATTAATGAGTAACCCAATATATGAAGAATTTTAAGAAACGTTCATGAAGTAATTGTTAAATTACTAAATGATAAAAAGAATGAAAATATATTCTATTGATACATGTTACTTACTTTAATACAGTATATATAATTGAATCACATTTTTAATGATTCCTATTTAAAATAAATTTAAGAAAATTATTTAAATGTTCTGATTTTATTTTAAATATAATGTTGTTATATTTTTTTTACTTACAAATAAATAATAAATCAATTATACAATAGTTATTACAATCAAACATTTTTCTAGGTAGAAAGAAATAAACAGATATTAAAGAACAATCTAGAGTTATATGATTATTCCATTATTTATAATTAAATTTATATGTTTACTATCATGACAAAAATCTGTAATTCATTAAGATATTTACTTTTATCTTCAATTGTTAGTTATTTTAAAATTTAATTCAATAATTGTAAAATTATGCAAATATTAATGAATTCTTTTAATTAATAAAAAAATAAACATTTTTTACAAAAGAAAGAAAACGAATTTAGTTTATAAATGAAACACAAAATATCCAAAAAAATATTTCCATGTATGCTTTTTGATAAATAAGAAATCACATAAGTTTCTTTTATGAAGCATTAAATGAAGATTATTATAATGATCACAAATATTTTTTCTAATTTATTTTGAATTACAATAATAACTAAAAATAAACCAAGTTGTTTAGTTTTTAAACAAAAAACTTCAAGTTTTAAAACATTTTATATATTAATCTCTCCATTTTTACCATGATATGAATTTAAAAATTTCACAAATAAACTATACATACAAGTATTTTTTTTAAGTCTTTATTTCATTGTTAATAATTAGTTACTAATAATATTTTCAGATTTTATTGGTTTGTTAATATTTTTTTCTTGAAATGAATATATCTTTTGTGTGAATTTTAAAAGTAAAATTAAATTGATTATGAAAACTTAATTAATAAAATATTTTTATTTCCTTTTTATTGATAAATTGTCATTAAGAATTTTTAATAAGCTTTATTTATTAATTATATTATATTGACATTAAATATATCAAAAAGTATACTTTAACAAAATTTGATGTTAGTAGAATAAATCTGTACATTCAAAGACTTTTTTAGCTAATATGGTTAGTAAGTCATAATTATTTCAAATAAATATGATGCTATACGACTATATCTCAAATAAATTCTAAATTACTGTATCTATCTTTATGAGGAGCCTAATGATCATGACTCTGAAATTCAATTTAAAAATTATATAAAATTGTACACTTAAAGACTCAAGATTTATTCTGTCATAAAAAATAATTGTGCCTAAACAAAATCTTCATAGCAAGATTATTACTTTGATTTGCAATATGAAGAAAGGTTTTGATACATTCAATTTATATATGAATAATTCGTTTTTCATTAATGATTAGTTCATTAAAATTTAATTTAAGATAAAGAATAGTAAATTTAATATTTTTCTAGGTTTGGTTAGTAATTGATTTTGTTTATATTTAGTAGATAGCACTGTTGAAAACAAAGATATAAAATATTTTCAAAGTAACTTCTAGATAACATAACACGAATAGAAATTATTTGGGATCATGTAAAAAACGGCACAAAAGATGATCATGTAAAAAAAACACAGAAAATATGATCATGTAAAAAAACGGCACAAAATATTATCATGTAAAAAAAAACACAGAAAATATGATAATGTAAAAAAAACGGCACAAAAGATGATCATGTAAAAAAAACACAGAAAATATGATCATGTAAAAAAACGGCACAAAATATTATCATGTAAAAAAAAACACAGAAAATATGATAATGTAAAAAAAACGGCACAAAATATGATCATGTAAGAAACACAGAAAATATGATTGTGTAAAAAAATACAGAAAATATGATAATGTAAAAAAACACGGAACAAAAAATAATTATGTAAAAAAAACGGCACAAAATATGATCATTTTAAAAAAAACGGCACAAAATATGATCATGTAAAAAACACACAAAATATGATTATGTAAAAAAACGGCACAAAAAATAATCATGTAAAAAAACACAGAAAATATGATCAAGAAAAAAAAACACAGAAAATGTGATCATGTAAAAAAAACGGCACAAAATATGATTATGTAAAAAAAACGGCACAAAAAATAATCATGTAAAAAAACGGAAAAAAATATTATCATGTATAAAAACACAGAAAATATGATAATGTAAAAAAACGGCACAAAATATGATAATGTAAAAAAAACACAGAAAATATAATCATGTAAAAAAACACAGAAAATATGATAATGTAAAAAAACACAGAAAATATGATAATGTAAAAAAG
>CAKKLC010008249.1:14750-44984 GCA_918559645.1 Ceratonova shasta | reverse complement strand
CCCCCCCCCCAGCCACTGCTTTACACTCACTTAAATTTTTATTATCATCTGAATCTAATTTACCATATTTTCTTATTAAAAACTACTTGTGGTTATAAGTTACTAGCTTAGTAGGGTTTTTTGCAGCCCAATACTTTTGAGTTATTTTTACTAAGCTACTATCTTAGTAAAAATAAAGTTTTGAAAAATCCCGCCAAAAATATCGTAATCAAAATATTAAAAAGAAATTATTATCCTTTTATTAATTAGGTCAAAAAAGAAATGAAAGACTTATTCATTGAGATTAAAGCTCACTGTTGTTAATTATGTTCAAGAATCATCAATTGCTAATGCTGCTGATCATTTTGGTGTACATATTAGTCTCATTAAGTGATAAAAGTCTCAAAAAAATCTATTCGAGTCTAAGGGCAATAAAGAAGCTTAAGTTGTCAAGAGAATCCGCTCAATTCAGTGGTCTGATTTGAAAGTAAAGGTAAAGGGATGGATTTTAACACCAAGAAAGCAAGGATTCATAGTGTCAGGAACATTAATATTGCGAGAAGCACGAAATTAAGCCATAAATTAAAAAATCAATATTTTAAAAGGATCAGCATACTGGGTTTTAGCTTAATGAAGAGAAACAAGCTTGCTATTCGTGCTGTCAGATTGGTTGGTAAGAAACTGCCTGAAGAATGGGTATAAAAAATTAAAAGTTTTGTTGATTACGTGATTCTATAAAAAGAAAATTATACACTTGAACATATTGACAATATGGATGAAGTACCAGTCACATTTGATATGCCATAGAAATTCACTGTTGATAAGAAAGATTCAAACAACATCCAAATAATTACAAAAGGTGCAGAAAAATGTCGTTTTACTGTAGTTTAGTGTATAACTGCTGATGGTGCAAAACTTCCAGCGTATGTGATTTTTAATCTCAAAACTTTACCATAAGGATCTTTTCAATCAAATATCATAAATAGCGAATGAAAAGTCTCAAATGACTTCCACTGAAACTCAATTGTGCCACGATAAAGTCCTGATGAAACGTCAAGGTTTAATTTGTCATCAAAAGTCACTCTTGATGTTTGACCCTGCATCAGGACATCGTATGTGGGAAGTAAAATCAAAATTTGCATCATTTGGAACTTTAATCTTAATGATTCCTATGGACTAATAAAGAGACTGCAAGTTTTAGATCTTAGTGTCAATAAATCATAAAATGCTCATCTTAAACGTCATTGAGAAGATTGGATGGTCAGTGGCTACAAGCAATACACAAATTCTTAAAATTTTAAACGAGCTTGATGTGAAGAAATTTTTACATGGATATCTGACTCATGAAAAGCAGTTGCTGTTACACAATTATGAATGGATTTTAAAAGACAACAATTCAATTTTATGGAAACGAGGAAGAAGAAGAGGCAAAAATTTAAGAAAAAGAAGAATTAAATAATGAAGATCAAATGATTCGAGAACAGTATGTTAATATTTACATTGATGAAGATAATTTTGCTAGTGAAGATGAAGATTATTAAAAATAAAAATTAATATTGTTGTAAAATTGATAATCATTACCCATTTTTTTCTTATTTTTTTACTAAGCTATCTTTTTTAACAAGAGCTTTTTGGCCGAAAAAACAAGTTTTTAACTCTACTAATATCGTAGCATACAACCAAAAAACAAGGTAATGGATTATTTTATTATTAATCAAAAATTTTTATAAAATTTTTTTACCTTCTAGGTCTAATATATAAGGTTACTTGATATAATTAATTAGAAAATTCATTTATAATTTTTTGAATGGCTAAATCAAATATATAGGATTTTTTTTTATTTTATATAATTATTTAAAAAAATTGGATCATTTAAAAAAAACCGCACAAAAAATGATCATGTAAAAAACACACAAAAAATGATCATGTAAAAAAAAACACAAAAAATTATCATGAAAAAAAAAACACACAAAAAATGATCATGTAAAAAAAACACACAAAAAATGATCATTTAAAAAAAACACAAAAAATGATCATGTAAAAAAACACACAAAAAATGATCATGTAAAAAAAAACACACAAAAAATCATCATGTAAAAAAAACACAAAAAATAAAAACAGTAAATAAAAAAAAACTATAAATAATATTTTAATAATAAACAAAGATTCTGACAAATGTCTCCTCTTGTGTTTTCGCACGATAAAAATTTGGAAAGATAGAATTTTAAATCACTCTTTTTAATGCCTTTAATACGTTTTATTCTCAACTTCATTTTGCTCCACCACGCTTTAAAATATTCTGCGTATAAAGGCCATTCTCAAGGATTTACAAAATAAAGAGAGTGGTTTACAGTGTAATGCTTAAAATTCCTGCAGACTTAAGATTAAGCTTGCCACTCATTAGAACTAATAGAACTCCTAAGTAAACAACCCATTCTAATAATTGGAAGCAGGGTCGCTGCATCCCGATTATCCACAATTATCATGAAGCCTTTAGTTGGAATAAAACTAGTTTTACTATTCGGAAATCCCAACTTGTAAATTGGACAATCTTCCTCGGTGATTTTTAGGTTTGTGTGAAAATAGACTTTTATCTATTTGACACACTACGCCTTCACCACCAAGCCTTATAGAATTTGCCAAAAAATAACTTTTAATTGTTTCTCTTATTTTTTGGTGGCTCGTTATTAGGGTTGGTCTACTGACAGGTAAATATTTTTGAGTTTGATTAATTGACTCTTCTTTAGAATATCTATAAAAAACTTTAAAAAAAGTTTTCAACTCAATTTTTTAGGAGTTTAAAAAATATTCCTTTTCGAATTTAAACTCTTTTTCTGTATTAAATACAAGATTTTTTCTCAAATTTAAAAATTTTCATCTGAGTTTTGAATATCTTTTTTAAGATTCATGTCTTGATAGCAATTAAGACACTCCATTCTTGAGGAAAGTGACTGTTTTCCACTAAGAAAAGCAATAATACTTTCAGTACTTCCTGCTAGCAAATTTCGTAATGTTTCTTGGTAATATGTGTACATAAGGGTTTTTATATTTGAATATTTTTTTCATGATCCACCTTTTCCTCTTGAAAACATGTTTTGATAATTTCCTACTATTGTTAGATGAAGTATTCCTTTCTAATTAATATTTTCTTTCATCTAATTTATCATGTTATTTGAATCATTACTTTATTCTAAATATATCAGTTTATCTATCCCTAGTTTTAAAACTTTTACATATTATAAGAAGAAAATTCAAAATCTGTCAATAATTTTTCCTTTTTTGTATTTAAATCCAGTAGTTTATATGTAACTTATAATTAGAAAGCACAAATAATAATTTTCTCAAATAATAAAACCAAATTAATATTCTGGTGGAAACTCAAGCTTGGCTCCATATAGTGGATACTTTTTAAGCATAAACTATAAATTTAAAACTAATTTACCTTGAAATTTTTATAGTCGACGGGATCATCCCATCTAGCATATTCTCCGGGAATATTTCTATAATTAATTCAAACTTTACATGGCATTAGGGTAGAATAACCAATAACGGCAAAACATGTGAAAAGTGTTCAAAGCCGCAGCACCAGACAGTAACAAAAAGAAGGCTGCCTACAAATTTAATGATTTTTTACTTCACTTGATTGGTTAAAAGTGATACAGAACCTATACCAAAACATCGATCTCATTTTCTTCAATCAACGCGTGCGCAATATTTAATGATAAGAAAAATTAAGTAATAGATTATTTTCGTGATAAAAATAATAAAAGACAAATTTAATTTTAAATCTGAATAAACTTGATAATTATTCTAAATTTTGTTTATAAAAATATTTCGGGTGTTTTCGAAAATTTTATATAATCTGTTATCTTAATTTAAATTCTAGTTAATTAAAATTATATTTAGCCTATAATCTGATGAGTTACTTGTAAAATTATCAAGAGTATTACCAGCCTAAAACGAAAATTTTCGGAAATATTTGGTTATTGTTACAACTTTTCATTTTTGATAAAAATATTTAGTTTTACTATAAAAGAATCAAGAGAAATTAAAGTAAAGTGGCTATCAACTAAATCAATAAACTGAATGAATTTATACTAGTCGTATCATTCATACTCAAAGTAATTTGAAATCCAATTAGATACCGTAAAGGGAAATTAAAGAAAAGAAAAATTTCTGATTTTTTAATTAAATTTGATACCATACTAAAATTTGTTATGTTTGAAATATTATATAACTTATAATTAACGGTCCTAACGGTCCTAAAATCGATTGGAGAAGAACTTATTCAATTTTTACTTAAAACAAATAGCAAGTGGGATTTGAAGAGGGTCTTTAAGAGAAAGCAAATATGATTGATGAAGAAATTGTTTTAAATCATATCAAATATCGGTTTAATTATAGTGGAAAGCTTTGTCCATAGTATCAGATAGAAATGGATATAAAATCATATAAAAATATAGGGTTTTTAAATCTAGTTCATCCTCTTTGCGAACAAGTTTTTTGCATTCAACTACGTCGCAGTAAAAATACAATTTCTTGAAATTGATTGAATGGTTACCTTCTAGGCAATAGGTTTTTTAGATGACGGTTTGTCATCAGAAACACGATGTCACAAAGATCATTTGATAAGAGTTCAAACGAGTTTAAAATGCCCTCCAAAAGTGCTGCATCTGTCCTTACTTCAAGTCTGTTAACACAATCTTTCCGAAACGAATAGATATTTTTGATTGGTTTAAGGAAGTAAAGTAAGTCTACAGGTACAGCTCATTTACATTCCGAACCTGTATCTCTTTATTTAACTAAAGGAAATGGTGAATAATTGCATTGTCCGTGGTGAATACTGGATTCACCGTTTCCGTGAGTTTTAGGCAGACATCAAAGAGCTCAAAAAAGGCTCCTTTAAACGCATACTTATTATTATCAGTAACATGCATTTTTCAATTTAACTATCGCCCACTAGCCCGAAGCGAATAAATTAGCAGTCGGGCTAGTTGGATTCGTTTAACCACTCATCCGGATGCTGAGTAAACTTTTCAGCCAGTGAGTATTGTATTTTACAAGAATTTAAATTTTTATTGATCGTTTTAATTCCTTTATACATGTTTTTAACGTCCATTTAAATGATTCTACAAAACCGAAACTAACAAAAACCGGATTTTATATGTAGAAGAAATGAACAAAAAACTGTATTAGCGGTGTATTATCGCAAGTTTTCCGGTTACCTAAAATTATTACTATTGGCTGTAGATCTATATTGAAAGGTCGACCATGTACTCAATGGTTTATATAACTTCTAACACTGTAGTGGCGTGCAAAGAAATCACAAAATTGAATGTTTAACACCAGCAGGGGTAAAACCATTGATTACATTGAGGAATGTAGGCACAAGATGGGTTGGAAATCTAGAGAGGGTTGTTAAGAACGTGATTGTCAATTATGATTTATTGATAAGTCATAATAGTAAACTCCAGCAGAAGCAACTTAATGGATCTAAAAAGCAATTTAATACGAGCAGGGGTTTGCTGTAATATTTGCAATCTTTACAAGTTATTGCAATATTATATTTTCTTTTGGATTTTCTTGGCGTAGGTGGAGAACTTTTAGCTCATTTCCTAATGTAAAATATGTTATAAGCAGATATTTATTGAAAAATACAGGTCACAGTGACCCTACTTGAAACACTCAATACAACTTCACGTTATAACCACAAATCTCTTTGAAAGAAGTTGACCCTTTACAAGAAGCATGATGATAAAGTCTATTCACAAAAGACATTGTTCTTGCACGCTTTGATTAAAAGCCTAAAGGTGAGATATTATGACAAAGAAAATTATCTGATGAAGACAACAAACGTTTTCTAATATCAAATATTGGGCTAAATATATCAAGGAAAGTGTCCTAATAGAGTTTTGGTGTAGTGAAATTACTTTTCTATTAGATACCTTTTAGGATGTTCTTACACAACAAGGAGTAATAGTAGAAAAGGTTGAGAATGAATGGTATGCACTGAAAAATTTTGCAACAAAGAAATATAAGGTTGACACTATTAAATTTAACTATCTGACCTTATTAGAGTCACATATCACAAAAATAGCGCAAATTTTCTTCTTCTCTTTGACTTCATCTTCACCATGACATCTTCTCTGAATATGCTGAGAGAGGATTTCGGGTGCTTGAACAAGTCAAGACTGACTGGAAGAACAGACAGAAGGACTCAATCCTATCAGACTTGTTCATGATCATGCTAAACATAGAATAGTTAGAGGACTTTGACCCAGCTCCAACCGTAAGATTTTGGAACATTGTCGGGCAGTGATGAAGAAGAACGGAGTTAAGCTTAAATTAGAGGTTTAACCAGCATGTCTACTCTGGCCTCAGACTCTGATAATAATGATGGCGAATGACGAGGATGATGTATTAGACTTTGCAGTATAAAAAACACATGAATTTACACTATTAGTGATTAATCGTATTTGGGGTGTCACCTTGCGACTATAATGTTTAATATGTGTATTACTGTGTTAGTATTAGTGCTATGTTTAGTTTTATAACACTGATGTTTAAAGAGAGTATTGTATTTAACATCAAAATGAGTTTTATGTTTATCATGAGTTTATTAGTGTCTCTTGTTGATTGGTTGCAAACTTAAATAAAACAAAATTCAGGTCTATTAAATATTTGGTGAGCTAGAAAAATATTAAAGATAATTGTCCTGCTGAATAAATGCTAATTTTGGTTAGTCCTGAACACTGGTAACACGTATCTTGTGATACATCATATTCTGCCTAAGGCGCGTGACAAGAACCGAGTATTTCGGCTTTTTACAAGCAAAAAATCATCTTGGGAAGGGACAAAAATACGAGAAGGTCTACGTTTAGGATGAGAAACGACTTGACAAACAACTTCATCTAATTTAACGAAGCTGTTTGTGTTGATCGTTTCTTCGAACTTGAAGAATTCCATCACGTACTCATAGCTCTTACCTATAGTAAACGTGTCCTTCCTGGCTTCATGAACTGGGTTAAACACGTTTTACGGTGTAATAAAATTCGCTTGACACACAAACAAAATTGCTTGTAGATACCGATACACCTCACATGTTTAAATCCTTTTCCTGTTAGTTGGCCAAAGTAAGAAAAGGATTTTAATCTACTTACACACAGATTGCAATTTTTTGCTCAACTTTGAGAAATTTCCTTTGCGATTCGCTATACGCCATTTCATAGCAACGCACATCCACCTAAAAGACTTTATAATTAATGAGATCGTTGTACCAAAAAGATCCATTTTTCAAACGATGCTTGTAGTTAATTGTCCGTTTTCGGACTTCCTTACGATTAAAGCACGCATTCAGTCAGGATGTTTACACTATCTCTCTCTGTTACGTCAAACCTTAGGTTCTGACTTTGAAACTATTAACCAAATCAGGCTTACATCATCAGTTAGTGGAGGAGGAGCATAAATAACAAGAGAGAATACTGATATAGTATTGTTGGTGTTGACTGCGTCATTAAATTGACTGTTTACACTGTCTTAGCTAGGGAGTGTTATCTTGTTTTCTATATTTTCATATTCATCATCTTGCCTACTTTTCATGTTTCCTCGTTCTTCCTTGAGCACAGTAACTTTACTTGTATCATCTCTTAACTCTTCTTGGTTGTTTTCAATAAACATAAGAATAAACTTTTTTAAGGTTTTTAAACATGATGAACTTGAATGCAAAGATGACACACTTTTAAGCAAAGAAGATGAACATAAATGCAACAAACTTGTCTGAAAAAAGTTTTGAAAAACTTGATTGCAAAGGTGATGAACTTGACTGCAAAGAGCACGAACTTGATCGAAAACCCTATATTATTGGAATAAATTGGTGTTGCATTCATTTTAATTTTTTGAACTATGGATAAGCAACACATACAGAAATGGCAGTTGGATGTATGTATTTAGCTATTCTGTAAAAATGATACATTAAATACTTCTATAATTGTCAAATGATTTTATACAGAGATTTCTTAAGGTTTTAAAATATTTAGTTTTTTTATTTTTTGAGAGCATATAATTTCAAAGATATCTGAATATTTTAAAAATAAATCTTTGCTATGTAGCTCAAACGTTATACTATACATTGATGAGTCTATGATGAATTATATGAACACAAGCCTTGTGAAGGAAGTATAGTTTATTTGAATTGCTGATAATTATTTTATACTATCAAAAAGATTATACTGATTGATTGATAAAATAAATACTGACAATATGTTGGATATTTTTTTTGCTTTTTGAGGTTTATTAATGATTTATAATGATAACTTCCAAGATTGTCAAATATCAATGATCATACGCATTGGGATATTTGATATAGGTACAACTTTTTAAATTCAGTTAATCGTGTCCATACACAGAAACTAGAATCTTTTAATAATAAACATGAAAATAAAACCAAAAAATAAAAATCTAAACTGTATTGTATAATAAAATGTATTTTGAATTTTTTTTAATACACTTCTTTCTTTTTTTATGCTGTAGATGCGTTCCAGGCAAATCCGCATATACAAAAATCGCACAAAAAAAACATACATTTATATGCAAAATGATAGATACGTTCCATTTATTAAAATACCGCAAATAACCTAAATAATGTTATAAAATGCACCAGTAATCGCATAAAAAAAGATTTATAAGCAATAAGATTTAAATTTTTTTTCATCATATTTAAATATGTGGCACATATGTATGTTAATAACAAAATAAAACTTCATTTAAATCATATTTAGAATGTTTTCGTCATTATTCGCTGTCTGATAATGTGCAAACCCGTTTGTGGATTACTGCAAGATCACTTTCATCACTTAAAGATAAAATTACGTCATCAGATCTACACGGTAGTGCTTCTTCAAGAACTTCAATGCTTTTTTTTTCTTAGACAAGATAGTCAGTAATTAAACGCCGTAATGGTTTGTCTAATTCTTTGTAAATTTTTCTGTAGCCAGACATAAAAAATTTCAGATCACTTTGAAATTTTAAGGCGCGTTCTACATCATTATCAATTTGAATAAAAAAATTTTCAAATTTACCGATAACTTGATAGCTTTCTTGTAGTAATTTTTTGTCCAGTAGAGTATCATCTTCTTCTGGTTCACTATCTACTGTTTTGAAATCTTTAGTAGTATCTACCATACTTTCCAAAATATCATTATTATTTAGGGCTTCGTCCACAAGCAATTCTTCTATATCATGCTCGCTAAAATCATCGAAACATTCCCCACCTATTTCCTTAGCAAGTGAAATAGTATCTGATGTTACTATTGTTCTTCTATTTGATTCATTTGCCTTTAATAAACATTCATTCCAAGAAGCTTTCCAACATGCATTTAAAGTTTGTGATTTCACTGGGCAATTGCTAACGCAACATGATCTACACACTTCAAGATATTATATTGTTTCCAAACTTCAGTAACTGTTATTGTATCGGGTTCCAGTTTATCAAAAATTAATTGGAAAGTGAATTTTACATAATATTTTTTAATACTTTGAAATAATTCCTTGATCTAATGGTTGAATATTGATTATTTGTGTTTGGACTGAAAAAAATACCTTTATATTTGGATGTTCTAAGTTTGGATGACCTAGCATTATCAAGAATTAATAAGATCTTGAATTTAAGACCAATCTCTTTTATATAATATTCTACTTTGGGTGTGAAGCATTTATTGAACCATTGAGTGAATTTAGCCGTTGTTAACCAGGCCTTTTTGTTTGCCACCCAATATAGGGGCAGTGTATTTAAGTATTTTCCTTCTAATGCACGTGGTTTTAAATATCGATTTACAAGCAGCGACTATAAGATTCGGTCGCCAGATGCATTGCTGCATATCAATAAAGTAATTCAATCTTTAGCAGCTTTAAAACCACTGGCATTTTTTTCGGAATTTGCAGTGAAAGTATGGGTTAGCATTTTTTTCCAAAACAATCATCTTTCATTAGAATTGAAGACTTGATGGGCAAACTATCCTTAACTGTAATCATTTTAGTTAAATTTTTAGGATATTTTCTAGCAGCTTCTTCATCTGCAGAAGCAACCTCACCTTTTATTTTTAGATTATGAAAAGAATGTCTTTTTACAAAACCAGTAAACCACCCTGTGTTGACAGAGAATTGTGGATTACTTTTACATGAAGATGTAGATTGCTCTGATTCTTTTAACTCCTTGTAAAATTTAAGGGCTTTCATCTTTATTAAATGTCCATGTAACGGAATTCTTTTTTGAGTTAAATCTTCTATTAAAATTACGAGAGCCTTTTCTCTTTTTCTATTAAAGTGCCTCTTGAATATGATGAAATTTTAAAACTCATATTTGTACCAGATCTGACTGATCTTATTGCCACTTCATTTTTTTTTGCTTATATAGTAGATTCGCATAAATTATAACGTTTACCTATGGCTATTGATCTTTCTCCTTTCCCCAAGCAATCGAGAATTATAATTTTGGTTTCTAGCGAAATTGCACTTCTTTTTTGTTTTTTTATTATTGTCACATTAACTTTAAGAGGAATAAAAATTTTTAGAAAAAATTTAATGTACAATTAAGCACTAAAATTATTTAAAAAAACTTAATGTACAATTAAGCACTAAAATTATTCAAAAAAACTTAATGTACAATTAAGCACTAAAATTATTCAAAAAAACTTTATGTACAATTAAGCACTAAAATTATTCAAAAAAATGTAACCATTCACTTCAGTAAATTTATCTTTCGATTTTCGGTAGTAATTTTCTTTCACAAAGTTTTGTTTTCTAATGATTTCCAATATGCAGGTTTTTTTATTTGTTTCATACAAAAACAAAATCTAATGCAAAATGCAGCATAAAAACACTCATTTTAACGAGGTATTTTTATTATTAAAAACAAATCAAGAAAAATATTTCAATGAAAGAAAAAATTTTAAGTTTCTTTGTATTGATTCCGTAATAGTAGAGTTTTAGTTGTTATTCTTATTCGTTTTCAGAAAAAGTGAATCACCAAAAAAATTAAATTTTCGAAATTCTAATAAATTTTTTTTCTTGCGTTGCATAACTGCATAAAAAGTGAACAAAGTGTATTAATTTTATCAAATAACAATTAAATTTTCATTAAACACTAGTGCATATATACATGTATATAAACATGTATATTCATTATTTTTAATATGAATTTATTTATATAAAAATAAATCATAAAAACATATAGTATAATTGAATATTATCTTAATCTTGTCATTAGTATTAAATTTATTGTAATCTATTGGACCTTATGATATCATCTGACTATATAGCAACTATTATAACAATTCTTATGCTTTTACTACTTTATAAGGTGATGACAAAATAAATACCTTTTTCAATTGTATTTTATCTAAATAATTGATCGTACGTTTAAAACTCTGTTTTTTGCATATATTCATATTTCAGAAGTACAAACAAACTTGAATTATTTTATGCTGAATATTTTAGCTGTAATATTAGTAATTGTCTCTTGTTTTGTTATTAATTTAAAATTGAACCCCATCCGATTATTCAACAAAAAAGATATCGATGATTAGTTTTTCGAGTGTTATATCATAAGAATAATAATAAAATTATAATTAAAGTTGTTATATTCCTCGTAACAAATGTTTTTTTTTATAATTTTTATGTTAAAATACTAACATTATGAAATCATTATAGCTTCCAATTTAACTAATATTTATACTATAAATTTTTCTAGGGATAGTTATAGGATCATTAAAAGTTATCTATAGGGTTAAATACCATTTATATGCTTACAAAGGTATTTCAAAAAGAATTTATGCAAGATACTGAAGAATTAAAAGAATATATTTTTGGAATTTATTAGTATAAACTTACTTGATATATTTTATTAGTTGATATTCATAAGAAATAATGTCTGAAAGCATATTTTTAAATTAATTTGAGTTGATTTATTTTGATACCAGAAATAAAAAAATTGGATCAAATAGTTTTGGATTTTATAATTCTCATAATTCAAAAAATTAAATTTATCAAAAATTTACATTACTCTATAATAATGACATATAAAGAGATCTTTTTTAAGTTTATTTAATTGCTAAGAGTCTTTAAATTGGTTATAAATTATGAATTTTCCATTAAAAATATTAAAAATTATTGCTTTAAAAATATCAAGAAAAACCACTTTTAAAAGAATGCAGTAACATTGTTTCATAATATCTTGACTTTTTTAGTAATATAATCAGTGAATTTTGAATAAAAGCAATTATATCATGTATGTGTTTTTCAGATTGTTGAACATAAGAGTAATATGCATATTTAATTTAGTCAATTATGTAGATTCTTCAAATATACAATAAAAAAGAATTATCTAAAGATAAATTTATAAAGTGAATATAAAAATTTTTAGCTAATAGTGAAATTATACCAAGTTTAATAAAAGGCTTCATATAATGCTTACCCCCTTATTTTTTTTTTAAAAAAATCAATATTATATATTGCATTATAAACGAAATTAAATAATTTTTAAAATGTTATTATCTTCATCGTTTCAATATTAAGTTTTAGTAAATAAATACAAAATTTTCTTAGATTTACTTAAATAAATGTCACAAATTTTGAAGACATTTTAGAATAAATTACTAAAAGAAGAAATCACAAATATTTTCATATCAATTTTTTGTGATTTTAAAACAAATTAATCAGTTAATCAGGTACAAATTGCTATAAATTATGAATAAAAGATAATTTCTTTACAAAATGATAATATTTTATTATAAGATGAGTACTTGAATTGAGTTTCAACCAAATTGCAATAGGTAAATTAGTATTAGGAACTTTATAATTTTAATTTTTCTGTTGTAGCAAATGCTTTAAATAAATTATCTAAATTTGTTGCAGAATGCTATTTTTTTCGTTATAAAAAAAAATTTTTGGCTTAAATTAATATTTTGACTAATGTCACAATATATATATTATAAAACATTACCCAATATCTATTTCTAATAGGTAGTCATTAATACTTACAATTATCTCCTTATTTTACTACTTGGTCACAAAATAACATTTAAAAATAATTAAAATATTTCATAAAAATACTGTATCCTCTATGATTATATTTACAAAAATAAGAAAGAATTCCAATTTAGTTTTTCCTTATGTAGTAGATGCTTTTATTTGTAAAAGAATATATCAATAAACTTAATTTCTGAATTGTAGGAATTTGTTACAAAACATCATTTAGATGATATTAATATTAAGCAAATAAAAATAATTATTATCATAAAACTTTGATTGGTTAAAATTTTATCTTTCCATTCTTTTGAAAAATTCAATTATGATTCATATAATTAACAATTCTCTTAATATCAATTTTAATGATTGAAATATTTTCAATTTTAGATTAAAAATTTTACTAATATCAATATTGGTATCTTTTTATAATCAAAATAATCCTATGAACATTTTATTGTTAATTCTTTCTTTTAATTGAAAAAATGTCTATTTGCATCAATTCAACTTTATATATCAATCCAAATTTGAATTTAAAGTGTGTTGTAAATCTTAAAAATCGTTTCCAAGTTAGATATAACTTATATCAATTGTGTCAACAATTAATTTTATTTGATTTATCGTTACCAATAGGTAAAAAAGGACTTTTCTTATTATATTTTAAATATTTTCTTAAATACTCAGACTATGTGAAAATGTAGTATAAAATTCTTATAAGCGGTTTACATCCACTCACAATGTTATCCATAATTTTATGTTCGGTTTTTTTTTGGTATTGATTTTGTCACTGCCAATAGTAAACCAAAAAATTTATAAAAATTGTTATCACTAAATATATCAAATGAATAATTTATTTGATAGTTCTTTGTATTTTTACCGCATTTTTTTACATGTTTCCATATAAAAATATATTTTCACTGTAAAATATGTCAGATAATTGCAATATAAAATAAAAACTAAAAACAAATTTTGTGAACATATTGTTTACAGTTTTGTTGACTTACGATATTTCAAACTTTGATATTTTAGATGGAATATTACACTGATTTCGAAGATGAAAAATCAATTGTAGATTACGATAGTGATTCAAGATATGAGTATAAAGTCTTCTTTTATAATAATGACATCCAAAAGTTACATCAAAAATTGGCTTCTTAGGTACATAGTCATTTATGTTTAAAAATTGTTGCCAAATAACCACTTGAATACTATAAACTATTTTTTACTGACGATACTATTTAATCTAACGTAACAGAAACTAATCAATGTCATATTTAGTGTTCTAAAAAAGTAACCACTAAAATGAAGACTAAGAATCAGAAAGTAGGCTAATAAAAATCTATGTTAAATTAAAGTTCTTATTAGTATAATTTTTTATCAAAGTTAAGTACAAAAACTGGAAATGACAACTAATTAGAGAACTAATACTATATTAGATACATCATACAATTAGATTACTATGAACATATATCATTTCTTGATTCTTATAGGCTGTTTGCGTTTTTTTGATAAAACTATTTTTTAAAGTTGTTGCTGATAGATTCTTAATAAATTATACGCCAAAACAGAAGATAGTAATTAACAAACTATTAATAATTTGGAAATGGTAATTAGCTATAAAGTAGCATACATTACAAAAAAAACAACATTTTATGATCTTAAAAGGTACTTGATCTATGAATTTAGTAGCAATATTATTTAGGAATAATTTCTTTTTATAGAACCAGTAATACATTTGGAAAAATCAAAAGATAACGAGAATTATTTTGATTTTACTACACGATATACTTGGAAATCTTTATATTGTTTGATTGGAAATTATTTTTGATCTCCAATATCCTTAAACAAACTTATTTAATGCAATATTTAAGTAGTTAAAATTTTCCATTTTAATAGAGAAAAATATCTTATAAATAAAATTGCTGATTGTCTAATTGATAACTTATTAGAAAATTTGATTACTTTAAAGTGACACTACAAAAAAGATGTTTAAATGATGTTAATTATTCCCACTGTAGACATTTAGGATGATTTTAGCTATTTTTTTATAAGAAAAAAGTCCATGATTATCTATAATTTCAAAGCTACTATAAATACTTTTAATTTTTTAGACCAAATTCTTACAATAAATAGTTGTAAGAAAGAGACACAAAGTTTAGAATAAAAATTATTAAGTAATCTAATTTACATTGTTTTTTTAACAATTATGTGTTTTTTTATTAAAAAAAAATACAAAAAATTTACTCATATTCAATTTTATTGTAGCTTATTGAATAGCATGCTGAGCATAACTATTTGTCAAATAATTATATTTGTATTGATCAGCCGGAAACATTTAGAGGTAATTCCATGATATAAATGTTTTAAATCATGAGCATACAAAACAAAAAAAAGTCAAGCACAGAGAATTTGTGAAATTTGTTCTTTTAAGAAAATGGATTATAGAAAAATTCCTGATAATATAATTTAAAGATTTTAAGACTGTGATGTTGGTTTTTTATATCATCATGATTATAAATTTGTCACATAATTCGAGAATTCTTATTTCAAATTAATATAACAATGAATAATGATGATCAAAACATCCATTTCTTATCTTTTTATAATACTAACATATCAAATAATAACTCAACATTGTGCAAACATTTCGATAATCTTTTTATATTAAAGGAATTTAGCATATTCTACAAACCTTTCATAAATTTATTAATAGGAGCATAGGAATTTGAGTTTCTAATTTGTAATAACTGAAAATAAAATGGATAAAAACATCCAACTTTTGTATTAATTTTATATATTGATAATGAAAACTTTAACAATTAGGTCATAGTACTAGATGTAAAATTATTTCTCAAGTCTAGTAATTATGATCAATTAGATATTATAAATGAAATCTAATTTTATTTTAAAATATTAATAGATGACAGTAATAATATTTTGCTAAATATAAGAATGCAACTACAATACGGAATGAATAGAAAATTTCATATTCTATAATATATGAAGTATTATGATGTGAAGATATTAATATTTTGAAATTATAAAATAAGAAAATGAATTGACCAAGTCCCTTTATCAAAATTATGTAGGAAACAGATTTTTTATTTTATTGTGAACCCATAGTAATTCATCATTTGTTTATTCAGTCAGCATTTTTAAATTTAATCAAGTATTTTTTATAAATATTAAAAAAACTAATCAAACTAGTAACATTTTTAAAGATATTAGTTTTTTTATCTCTAATACATATATATATGGGATGAGATTATATAGTTAGATCCAAAATCATATTCAGTTGTATAATGAAAACTTAATATGAGAAGTTGGTAAAGTTTCATTATTAGTTGTTATCAATCCTACTAACTGCATTTTTTATAAATTTATTTACAATAGACTAGAAAGAATATAAATATTCATTCAAATTATAAATTTGTTACTTTAATATGAACATTTAAACTTAAAATATAATTTAAATAATTTATTTGTTGATTTGAAAGTGAAAATTTGGATAATTCATATGCCAAAATCTCAAAATTAAACAATTAGAAATAATTATTTTTTATTTTAAAAAAAGTTTAATTAAGAGATAATGGTGAAATTTTAAGAAAAAAGTATGAAGATTTATATAGTATTTAACGTCCACAATTATTGATTAAGTTTACAAAAATTTTCAATCATTTGTAATTTTACCTTATTCTAAGATATTTAAAAACTTTTAAGATTTGGTATGATTTTATATGAATGATTAGGTAATTGTGAATTTAAACTAAAGTTTTTGGTATTAAAATATAGGAACAATAAAAAACATTTATCGATATGAATATTCATCTATGATATAGAATTTGGAATTAATTGTAATAAATATAATGAAATCATTAAAAATCTAAATATGATAAGATTGGTAAAAGATTTTTAGACTTCACTTAGAAGAATAGGTTTCAAAAATATCATATCAATACTTTGGGTATGATTAATTAAGTATGAATGTTTCTACAAGCTAATCTTAAGAGTGACTTCCATATGATGAATTAACTGGATATAATTTTACCATCTTATAATGTGATTAAATAATGTATGATGTATGATGGATTGACTCTCTACATTTAAAAATATTATCATATAAGTACGTAAAATATGATGATTTGTCTGTCAGTCTTTACAACCATGTCATATGAATACATCACGTATGATGGATTCACTCTATACATTTTTAAATATT
The DNA here is from genome assembly GCA_918559645.1 of Ceratonova shasta. Taxonomy (NCBI): domain Eukaryota; kingdom Metazoa; phylum Cnidaria; class Myxozoa; order Bivalvulida; family Ceratomyxidae; genus Ceratonova; species Ceratonova shasta. The sequence continues at coordinate 27,766 of CAKKLC010008249.1, read as the reverse complement.
ATCATATCAGTACGTAAAATATGATGATTTGTCTGTCAGTCTTTACAACCATGTCATATGAGTACATCACGTATGAAAAATTCACTCTATACATTTAAACATATTATCATGAGTATATAAAATATGATGATTTGTCTGTCAGTCTTTACAACCATGTCATATGAATACATCACGTATGAAAAATTCACTCTATACATTTAAACATATCATCATATAAGTACGTAAAATATGATGATTTATCTGTAAGTCTTTACAACCTTGTTATATGAGTGCATCACGTATGAAGAAATCACTCTATACATTTTAAAATATTATCATGAGTATATAAAATATGATGATTTGTCTGTCAGTCTTTACAACCTTCTTATATAAGTACATCACGTATGATGGGTTTACTCTCTACATTTTAAAATATTATCATATAAATTATTAAGTATGATTAATTAACTCCATATACTTCTACAACCTTATCTTACTAGTACATCACATATGATGAAATGAATCTATTTAATTCATTATATAATTCAATATATGTTTAATATCTTTACTGTTTACAAAATTGCTACTACTATAGTCATTTTTTATTTATAAAAACTTTTTTTGACTAGAAATTAGGACGAATTAAAAACTAATTAAGAAATTTTATATAAATCCAAATATTTAAACTCCATAAATTAATTAATAAACAAAATTTGTAGATCTATTTTAAACATTTATATTGATATAATTTTTAAGAATTAATGTTGATTTTTTATAAATGTAATACTCAAAATATCTACATCACTCTTTTAATAGTATAAGTTAATATCTAACAACTTTTCATAGCTGTATTTCATTTTTATATTTAATAAAATTTTAGCCATTTTTTAATATTTAATACATTAATTTTAATTTGATGATTATAATGTTAATTCGATGATTATAATTTTAACCTATGTAGGAATTTTTCCGGTATAATATTCGCATTTTATTTTACTGCTATAAAAAATATTGTTCGTATAAACCAATAAGATGAGAAAGATTTGAAGACACGTACTAAAATTTCTATATCATAAAATAATTTAATTATTCGCTTAATTTACAATTTCGATCTATATAAATTTTGATAAATTCTAATTCACCTGTTTTTTTCCGTATTATAAAATGTATTTTTATTTTTACATGAAAAACATCATTTATTGAATACGGGTATATTTTATTTCATCTATAAAAAACGATATTAAGTTATATAATCTATAAAATGTTCAAGTTGCTTGCTCTTTTAGCTTTAATTCAAATTTCAAAGGTATCCACTTTTTCAGGTATAAAAGTTTTTAACTTTGATAGCTTTCCAAAAAGAAATAATTCATTAAAGTAAAGCCTTGTCGTTTAGCATTAGAAATTATAAAACTGTGTTATTTTAGAATTGATGACAATGATTTCCTTGAAGAAAATATTACGTTTTATGTTGCGTTTACCAATGGTCATGATACCAAGGCTGATAGATCGAAGGCAGTAGAGTTGAAGTTTGAACTGAAAGAATTACCTATTGAAAAATATGCTGGAAACATTCCTAAGCATAATGGATGGATGTTTTAAAATCTTTTCTATAAGTATGATATTTTTAAATATCGTTTAGATACTGGTAATTAATTTTGATATTTTAGTGAATCCAAGTTATGGATTGACTGCATATGGAAATAAAATTACTTTGAATCCTGATTTATATAATTTTTACCAAGGAAATTTATGCATGCTTTCTTCTTCTGGAAAATTATATTTTGAAAATTTGAATTGTAGGGGAGATAAACGTTGTTTAATTTTATGTACCGAAAGTTTTTTTTTTAGAAAAGATAAGTATCAAAAAAATCTCGTTTTAACTTATGTTGATTTGCATAGATATATCTATATCTCAACAGATTCATTATATTTATCAAATGATGTACAAGTCAAATTGCCAAAGATTATCTCTCTATTAGAATAAGTCAGGAGAGATTACTATTGTGATGTTATTTTTGATATAGTTTCTGAATCCAATGATCTGGAGTAAGAATATATTCTTGTTGATTATTATTATCCAAAAGTATTTAACAAAACATGCTTGATAAAAAATGGTTGTAAGGAAACAAAAACATTTTTGAATTTTGATAATCTTCAAGCACATAAAGCATACAAATTTACAATTATGCCATTAAATGGAATGCCTGACGTTTTATATATTAAACCGATTGAAACTAAATTTTATCCATAAAAGCTATAATTCCATTAAAAAATATTTTTATTTTAATTTTAAAATTGCAATTTTCTGTGTGTTGATAGTTTTTAAAAATTTTTATTATTTTTAAGTAACATTAAAAAATGGGTAAAGTTATAAAGAAATGTTATGTTTATGCATGGAAAAGTGACGAATAAAAAAAGTTGTTATTTTAGTTACTGGATAATAAGAGAAATTTACTTATAAAATTAAAGTGGCGTTATTTATTCCTATCCGAATATCAATAAATTGTGAGGTTTTAATGCTATTATGGAGTATATTTTTAAAATTTAAATTACTATAATTTATAAAAGTTGTTTTTTTAGTTACTGGATAATAAGAGAAATTCCTTATTAAATTTAAGTGGCGTTATTAATTCCTATCTGAATATAAATAAATTATGAGGTTTTAATGCTATTATGGAGTATGTTTTTATTAGTTTAATTAAAATCATTTTTAAAAGTTTACAATTCTAGTTACTGGATAATAAGTAAAATTCCTTATAAAATTAAAGTGGCGTTATTTATTCCTATCCGAATATCACTAAATTTTAAGGTTTTACTGCTATTATGGAGTATATTTTTATTAGTTAAATTAAAAACATTTTTAAAAGTTTACAATTCTAGTTACTGGATAATAAGAGAAATTCCTTAATAAATTAAAGTGCCGTTATTAATTCCTATCTGAATATAAATAAATTGTGAGGTTTAAATGCTATTATGTAGTATATTTTTAAAAGTTAAATTACTATAATTTATAAAAGTTGTTTTTTTAGTTACTGGATAATAAGAGAAATTCCTTATAAAATTAAATTGGCGTTATTAATTCCTATCAAAATATCAATAAATTGTGAGGTTTTAATGCTATTATGGAGTATATTTTTATTAGTTAAATTACTATAATTTATAAAAGTTGTTTTTTTAGTTACTGGATAATAAGAGAAATTCCTTATAAAATTAAATTGGCGTTATTAATTCCTATCGGAATATCAATAAATTGTGAAGTTTTAATGCTATTATGGACTATATTTTTAATGGTTTAATTACTAAAATTTTATAAAATTTTACAATTATAGTTACTGGATAATAAGAGAAATATACTTATAAAATTAAAGATGGCGTTATTTATTCCTATCCGAATATCAATAAATTTTAAGGTTTCAATGATATTATGGAGTATATTTTTAATGGTTAAATTACTATAATCTATAAAAATTTACAAAAATTATCTTTTATTAACATGGTTTTAATATGGTTATATTATCAAGTGTTATTCCAATTAATATTAAAGTTATGATCAAATTTAAATATTTTATAAACTCATAAACGGTCAATTTTGAGTTTTATGTTGATAAAATAGAAATATATACAACCTTATTAATACATTTTTTTTCAAAAAATTTAATAAAACAAACGTACTAATATAAGATGATAAGAATTCGATGTTAGACTTTATACCATTAGAGAGTGTTTTTAATGGTAAAAAATAGTAGTAAAAAAGTATAAACACATATTATGTTTGACTTAAACAGTATAGTAAAAAATTTTATTAATAAATATTAGTTTTTCCAATCAGCAAAACAAAAAAAAATTTATAAAAAATTTGAAACCAATCAAAGTTGATTTCTACCAACGAATGGGAAAGTTTTAAATCTAAAATATCAATAATAAAAAAATTTGAAACCATTAAAAGTTGATTTTAACCAATGAATGGGAAAGGTATACATTTTTAATATCAATAATGATTTTTTATCACAAAATATTCAATATTTTTCACAAATAAATATTGTTTTTGATTCAAATTTAACATATAAAGATGTGATGTTTAGCAATATTTTATTTGTAAGATTTTTATGATGAAATTATAAGGGACATTAAATACATAAAGGACATCTCTTTGTAAGAAAGATCGTTAGATGCGGTAAATAACGTGTCTTATAAAAAAATTTAAATAAATTTAGTTTAATAATTAAACATGTTTTTAAAAAAATATTTAAATAAACTATATAAAAACATTTATTCGTTAAACCTTAACATAATCATCAAAACATTGACTACTTCTTTTTTTCAATAGAATATTTCCACGAAAATTGAATTATGAGCTTTGTTTAAGATTCCATGTTTATTTCTTTTTTTCCGCAAAAAATATTTTGAATTTGACCAATACTTTAATGTTTTGTGTAAGAGTTTCCGGTTGGAATGTATATGTAAAATATAATGAATTATTCATTGTCTCGTAAGATAAATTTGAAGAATCGCGTATTGCCTTTTCGAACGCTTGATATTTATCTTTTATTATTTAACTTAATGGTAAAACATGTGACATAATTATTGATGTTATTGTATTAACATTTTTGTTTTCACTGACACCAAAAAAACGTTCCTGGTCCCTCTTTTTACGCCAGAAACAAACCATTCCTGTTCAAACAAGCTTCAACGAATTTACTTCTTTAAAATAAACTTTCTTCAATTTAAAATTTATTTAAAAACATATACGTACGAATTTTCTATTGTTATTATGTTGCCATTTCAACCATTTAAATATTAAATTCTTTATTATAATTAAGGAAAAAATAATTTCCTAATAAATGAATTTTAATTTTATTTATCATCAAGTTATTGACAGATTTTACATTATGTCATCTCTAGCTAGTTTTTCAGTGAAATTCAAATGGTAAACTAGTTTTTAAAACCATAGAGTATCCTATATTAATTTGAAATGTTTTGAATCATCGAATATCAAATTTATTAGAGTTAATTGTAACAACTTATAACTCATAAATAAATATAATTTTTTTTAAAAGGGACAAACGATTTTTTTGTCATTATTAAAAAAATTATCAAACTTTGATGCTTTCCGTTTTTTTTTTGTTATTTCAATTACATTATCACAATTTGATTATATTTATTAAAATGAAATTATTTTTTTCGAGTGAAACATCAATGGAAAAATAAATTTATGAATAAAACGGTTGTTCTTCAAATACCAAAAAATACAATTCATATTTTTAATGATATTTAAGAAATATTTCGGTACTTCTTTCTTGTTTCACCCAGGAAAAATAAATAGTTATTTATAGAATAAAATACGTTTAAATAAAAAGGATTAAAAAAAATATGGATATTTTAGATTTGAATCAAGTCAACGCAAAAAGTTTATTTTATAATATCAAAGCAAAAGAATCCACAATAAAATTTCTGATTTCTTGTAGCCTTTTACACATAAATATGGATTGTTTGAATTGGGACTGCGTTATAAGTATTGTTTTGTCTGCTCAATGCTTTGTTGTATTGAGTTTCCAATGTTCTCTACCATGTAGAAAAGACTATTCGATAAGAAAAGGTATATTTTTGTAATAACAGCAAGTACACCTTTAAAACTTTTCTATAGTTTTTTAGATCATGTAAAAAACCGCACAAAAGATGATCATGTAAAAAAACCACACAAAAGATGATCATGTAAAAAAAACCACACAAAAAATAAAAGCACAAAATAAAAAAAACTTTAAATAATCTTGAAATAATGAACAAAGATTCTCAAAAACGTCTCCTCTTGTGTTTTCGCGCCATAAAAATTCATTAAAATAAAATTTTAAATAACTCTTTCTAATGCCTTTTATGGGTTTATTCTCAACTTCATTTTGTTCCACCATGATTTGATATTCTGCATACGAACACCATTTCTTGATTAACAAAATGAAGCAAGTGATTTACAGTATTATGCTAAAAATTCCTGCAGACTTGAGAATAAGCTCGCCACTCATCAGAAATTATAGTAGTCCCAGGTAAACAAACAACGTAAATAATTGGAAGCAGTGTCGCTGCATCCTGACTATCCACAATTGTCATGAATCCTTTAGTTGGAATAAAACTAGTATCTACTATTCCAGAAACCCAAACTTGTTTATTGGACGATCTTCCTCTGTGATTTTTAGGTTTGTGTGAAAATAGACTTTCATCTATTTCACACACTATACCTTTTAGGATTTGCCAAAAAATAATTTTTAATTAATACTCATATTTTTTTGTGGATCGCTATTAGGGTTGGTCTACTGACAGATAAATCTTTTTGAGTTTAATTTATTTGTTCTTCTTTAGAATATTTGTAAAGAACTTCTAAAAAAGTTTTAATATCAAATTTGAAGAGTTTAAAAAACTCCCTCTTGGAATTGAAACATTATTTCTGTATTGAGAACAAGATGTTTTCTCACATTAAAAATTTTGCCCATCTGAGTTTTGGCTATCTTTTTTGAGATTCATGTCCTGATTGCAATTAAAAAACTCAATTCACGATGAAAGTAAGTGCTTTGCTCTTAGAAAAGCAATAATACTTTTAGTACTTACTCATAGCAAATTTCGTAATGTTTCTTCGTAATATGTATACATTAGGGTTTTTATATTTGTATATTTTTTACATGATCCAATTTTTTTTATTATTAACTCTACAAAGAGTGCCCAGATAAAAAATAAAAAGAGAAAAAAATCTACATTCAGAAACGATTTCTGATTGGAAAAATTACATAAGTAAAATATATACAGAAAGATTCATGTATAAGTCGCTTTTTTAGGAGTCCAGAAAGATTGTTGCAAATCAATGAATTGGTTTCGTGCTACGAAAGTATGAGAAATCTAGGCCAGTACACAGTCAGTAGATCTTTTGAAGCATAGACTTAACTTCAAAGAAATGGTTTGCAGTTTCAGTGGAGAAACAAGACACTAAAACTCTCTCATCAATAAAACAATGTTATATAAGTATAGGAAACACTATAGTTTTTTTATCTTTGAAGAACATATAACTGTTTCGTTGATTATGGTTTTAATACCTCAAGGTAAATCATTAGATTTACTTCGTTGATCCAGCTACTAGAACAAACACCAACAGAGTATAAAACATTTGGATGCCGACAAAAGGGATAAACATAACAGAATTTTTCCAGCTTTATGATATCTAGCCTCATATTTAAATGAATTTATGTGACTTCAAAAAATCAGTTGCACACCATTCAAGGCAATAATTGAGGATATAAGGAATATTTACGAATAAAAAGCAATTATTTGAATTATCTATTTTGAATTTTTTTAGTTTATACGATAATAACATTTCCATTAATTCATTATTAATTTGGATACAGGCTAGTTCTTGATTTTTTTTCTATTTTTCTCCGTTTGGTTTTTAAGGTCTTTTCATATATATATTTTATAAACCCCCGGGGAAATAAAAGAGGGACCAAAATTTCCTTTTTTAAATTTTAGCTTCTACTATATCTTGATTTTTATTTTTCTACAATTAATTTTTAAATTATAGATATTTAACTTCTAAATTAAACTGAGTCCACAAAAAATATTGAGTCACTCATGTATAAATTTAAAGAATTTCATTATGGCTGTTATTAAATTTAAATTCTTCATAAATAAAAAAATAAACGATTTAAATTACCGCATTTTCGAAGAACTCCGAATAATTTAATACGATGGAAATAATTTCTTTTATATTTAGTGCTTACTTATATATTTAAAATGATTTTATACAAAATTTATAAATTCCCATATTTTTTTTGAATGTAAAATTCAAAATTTGCTTGGACCGAAAAAATTTATTAAAAAAAATTAACAGTTATGAAAATAAACCAATTTGAGAATTATATAACAAAATCAAGTGCTGAAGAATTATTAAACTACTTTCACATCAAAAAATTAAACAGACACGAAATAAAGTTTTCAACTTGTAAACTATCAATGAAAACTGAAAAAAATAGTTTTTTGTCGAAAAATACTGTTTAATATGTTACAATAAAGAATGTTTATCAAGATATAAAAAATCTTTTATATTAACAAGTTCATTTTTTAGTAATTTAGATGGAAGTTTCCGTGTTAGTCTTGTGGTTTTAGTCACAATAGCTGGAAAGCAGCGTGGTCGTAGTATTATGAAAGCTTTGGGAATAAATAGGCTAACCTACAGAAATATTGTTAATAAGTTAGCTGTTTTAGTGAAAAAAAATAATAACAAAATGCAAAAATTTGGAAAATTAAATCAATTATTCAAGTTGACGAGATTATGCTAAATTATAATTGCAAAAGTCTATTTGGACGCTCCCAAAAACAAAACTAATGCGATATGCATTGTTGAGATTAATGAAAATGAGCGGAGCTGTGTAACATATGTGGACTGATAAGATCTCGAACAAGAATTCTTCAACACTGGTTCCAATATCATTTAATGTGTTAAAGAATTTTCAACTATCAACACGAATGAACTTAAAAATTTCTTTTAATGAGGAAATTTAATTTTAATCACTTTAAAGTTTTTAATAAGTTAGAATATGTTGACTCTATAACGAACATACAGAGGCAAGAAGTTGAGAGTTTCAAAAAGTGTACTAAAATGTCAAAAAAAGTTGAGAAATGGGATAAAAACCAATTTAAGATGCGAATTTTGAACTTAATTTGTTTAACTATAGAATAACAAGGTTAATTTACAGGAATCCATTATTTTTTTAATTATATTTACGATTTTAATTTTATTGATTTTTTTTGTATTTTTTTTAACCCATAGCATTTAATTCTCACTAATTTATTTGTTCTTTAAAAATTTCTTTTAATTGAAGTGTAAAAAATTAACATTTGTCTAGTCAGAATCATAGATTAAAGGATATAGATTTCAAAAGGCAGACCGTTTTGTGCGCAATGATCATTAAATGGTTATTTGCGCAAAAATTAGGAGAATATTTTTTTGTCATAGTAAATTATAAAAAACCGAAAAAATATTGTAGTTTGAGGGAAATATAATTCCTTGAAAATTGATTTATTAAAATTTCCATCTCATAGCTTTGTCCAAACAACTAAAATACTCTTCTTTGATAAAAAGATTTCTACTCTCCACTAAACATCTAAGTTTTTCATCATACTCAATTTGTTTCCTACCAAAAAAAATGTGTTCTGCCTTTCTTCTACACAACTCTACTCGCAACATTTCTTCTTCACCTGAAAAATTGTAATTAATCGGCAATATTTAGAAAGGCAGTAGTCTTTCTTCCATTAATAGTACGATGCTATGCTTAAACTGCATTTGTAGTCCTTGGGATACAGTTTAACACCCGTTCATACGCAAACCTATAAAGAATAGCGAATGTAGGGGCTTTAAACTGCCCGCTTCAGTATTCCATGTACCAATATAACTTTTTTCAAAATATTCAACGAACTGTACCCATTCATTATTGATCTCTAGTGATATAAACTTTTCTTTGCTCCTGTAAAAAGCGTCCATAACATCATAAGCAGGCATATAAGCTAAATTCAATATTCTACGTATTGGTGTTCGTATAATTTCCTCTGTCTTATACCTCTGCTGAAGCCCACAATTCTGCAAATTTCTCCAGATTGCTTTCCTGAAATGGAATAAACAGAAATGGTGTGAGCATTTGAGAAAGTTCATAAGAGAAGCATTTAATATCCCAAGTTCAAAGTCACTAATTACGTAACTTGGATTTATACCTATTTTTCTCTCAAATACACTAATGGCACCATCTTTCCAAAAATGAGTCCATGCAGCGTAAATACTTGATAGAAATCTCGAGGACATATCTTTAATGTACAATCACAACAGAAAGTCTAACATTTTTTCAAAAAAGGCACAGCAAACTCGAAATAAAATATTAGATGACGGTTTGGATCTGAAATTTCACTATCATGGCGTAAAAAGTAGCTGTCATTCGCAATTTTCTGCAGCAAAATGGGTATGTCTTTAACATGTAGATTAAAATTCCTCAAAATAGTATTCCTTCGCCTCGTAATTAGATCTCTTATGTGGCTGAAGAAGGGAAGATGTTGCAATTTATTGTAATTGATTGTGGAAGTTATATTTGTTACGATATCTACGTTACTTTCCGATTAAGACGTGACTCTAACACAGATATGCTCTCTCACCATTTTCTAGTAGTTTTGTTCTCGTCCGGATAATGGGTTGTGGTTGTTTCTATAGGCTATATTATCGCATGAATCTATTATAATAGACCAGCAACATTTCTTGTTAAAGCATCTAAATTTCCTCTTTAACGAGTTTTCCTTGCTTAATCGATCCATTAAATGATTATTTGTCAAAATCGGCTTTCCTCTTGTACTATAGCTAAATTCCATTAGTTATTTTATAAAAAAATATAAAAATTGAAATAATGCTCAAAAAACGGGCGGAATTTTTATGTGCAATAAACCGTTTTTAAGATATCTGTTAGAAAATAAAACATTATTTAAATGTTTGAAGATACCATTGAAAATTTTAATTCGTTTTGTTAGTGGTTTTTAAAGGTATTTTTCAAAAATACTAAGTAGATGATTGTTACCATAGAGGAAAAATATAATTCAGTGTTTAGAAAATTTTTTGGAAATTGATAAATCATAATTTAGGAACATGTATAAGTTTATTAAGTAGAAGTTTGAATCCGGATAAAAATAATTGTCTTCATTTTAAATATTAATTGGTAAGACTTGATATATAATAATAAACAAGCACCTGATGTAATACACTATTTATTTAATGATAAAAAATATTCATTAATTGTTTTCAAAAGAATATATTTGTAAAGAAAAAATGTAATAATATTATCAAATTTTCAATTTTTGGTCAAGTAGTTTATAAATAATAAAATAAATTATCAATTTACTGTACGTTTTTTAAAATAAAATATTACTGAGAAATTACTGGTATGTCTTTGATAAAAAAACATTTTATTTCATTTTATTGATGATAGGATAGGTTAAATAATGATGGAACACAAATTTTATAAAATTTATAATTCTTTTCATCCTTTTATAAATTTAGATCCTAACATTGATAAATTTATAAAAATTGTTTTATATTTTTTTATTATATAATAAGTAGTTTGATTTTAAATTAAATTATTTGAACCAAGATAAGAAGTTGTATATTTCTTTTGACTAAAAGATGAAAAATGAACTCCAGTTATTTATTAATACTCAAAATATTTCAAATTAATAAACTATATCAAAAATAATTTATAAATAAAATTTTTATTTATTCGCCGACTTAAAGTGTGTTTATTGATTAGTTTCCCTTTAAAATTATCAAATATAATAAACTTCATAGTAAACCCAATAAAATTAAAATTTTCTGTATGTATTATTACCTTTTTAAAACATAGAATAATAATGTTGATAGTTAGATATCAAATATATTATATTCAATTATTCATTTTTAGTTAAAATTAAATTCTTTCAAGGGGTTCTTTACATTTTTAAATTAATTGTTTATATGTACAAAAATTTTATTATTGTATATTTTTAGGTAAATTGTTGGAATAATGAATTTGGTAAATTAAAATTTATTAAATTAGAATATATAGGACTAATTATATTTATTATAGAAAAAATCACGAAAACCTTTAAAACTTAAAATTATTCATTGTATATTTCATAAAGTATAGTTTTACTAAAAAAAATGAATTTTATTTCTATAAAGAAAAGAAAATAAATCTTACGATATTCAAATTTCTTGTATCAAAAAATAAGATTTAATAACGATAAGAAGCGTTTATTTAGTAATAATCACATTACTATATGATACAAAAATGACGATATATTCTAATGATATATCTTAACTTACCATAATACAGCATATTTATTTGAATAACAGTTTTTATTGATCATGATAAATATTTTTAGTCTAAATACATTAAATATATTGATTTCACTATAAAATTTTTAAGAAATTCAATAACATGTTCTGATGTAATTTCAAATCAAACAAAAGAATATTCAATTATTAAGTTTATTTTGAATATAATTTTGGTATATTAATTATACAATAGTGATCACAAACAACTATTTTTCTTGGTAGAAAGAATTAAACAGATATAAAGAATGATCGAGAGTTGTATAATCTTTCAATTATTTATATTTTTATTATTATTCCAAAATTTTGTAGTTCATTAAGGAATTTACTTTTTTCTTCAATTCTCATTTATTTGCACATTTAATATTATAATTGTAAAATTATGCCAATACTAATGTTATATTTAACTAATAAAAATTTAAACTATTTTGGTTTATTAATAAAACACTAAAAACACCACCAAAAAAATATTTTCACATATGCTTTTTGATAAATTAGAAATAAAGGTTTTTATGAAATATAAAACTATACAACCTTCAACATATAAGTTTATATTAATTACAATATACCTTTAATATCATGATACTATTCAAGATGAGAATATGCTCTAAATTCATATTAATAAATATTCATCAATCTTGTAATGAGATGCCTTTCTTCTAATTCAATTTATTCAACATTATATATCTAGTTTAAATAATCAATGAGTGGGATACTTTTTATACCGAGGGCCACATTGAAAACTTTATTTTTATTTGGGGCTGCATTTATATATATATTTTACCTACTTCAATTACAATTTACAACGTATGAAAATATGAATTAGTGATAATAACAATGTATTTGTCATTTTATTTCACATTCATACTCTATTAAGTCTATTTAGTGACCATTACACATGCACATTACATTTTTAAATATGAACTAAAACAGTTTGCAATTTGGTAATAAGATTTTACTATTCATAATTATTCTAATAAAAGTTTATTGTTACTTGTCACAATAATTGTAAATAATAAGGAACTTAATTTGAATATATGTACATACAAGCTGATCACAGAGTACAGTTATAATTAATGAGAAGTATACAACTGTTCACAATTTTTGATAATGTTCTTGAACTGTGGAACCAGCTTACTGGTTGTGATTCGCATGACTA
>CAKKLC010008248.1:0-13259 GCA_918559645.1 Ceratonova shasta | reverse complement strand
AGCCATGTGGAATATGCGGGATCGTGTTGTTAACAACTTGCCACGAACAAATAACTCAATCGAGGGCTGGCATCACGCATTTCAGTCATCTGGTGCTTGTCACTATCCTTCAATTTGCACATTGATTGATCATTTCCGTCGTGAACAAGACTTTACTGAACAAACTGTAAGTCGTATACGAAGTGGAATTATTAGTAGTCAGGCGACCAGTAAATCTAAATACGTTAGATTAACAAGACGTTTATCTGCTATCTTTCCTACATACGGAGAACGTGATCTTAAAGAGTATCTGCGTGCTATCTCACATAATATTGAGCTCTAAATAAATGTTAGTCCTATAATTAAATTTGTTTTCTATATTTATTAAAATTTTAAACGTTTAAAATATAAATGTAAAAAACACAACACAAGATTTTAATTAATTGATATTGTATTTTTTATCGCGATTTTGTCGGCGCGGTTTTGTCGGTGAACCAAATCTAATAACTGTTGAAGACTACCAAGGATTTTTTTCAACACTTAAGAAAATTTGTTTTTAAAGGAATAAGAAGAGAAGAATTTTAATAAATTACTAGTTTTAATTTTTGTATTATTATATCTTTGTGGTATTTACTGGTTTATATACAGTTGATTTATTTACAAAAATCGTAAATTAAATGAAAACCCCTGTATGATTATTAGTAATTCTAGAGAACCAAATAATTTTTTTTAAGTGATATAGTCATCTCTGAATAATTAATAAATTTACATATACATTTTTATTTCTTTAAAATATATGATATTAGTATACTTCATATTTAAAATTTATTAATTTTAAATAAAAACCAATAAGGTCCTTTTTTTTTAATATATTATTTTTGAATTAGGGGGAAAAACCGAAAAGCTTTTGCTGGGGGAAAAAACCGATAAGGTCCAAAAATATATACTATACATTTATTTCAATTTTGTATTTTAAGTAAACACCATCAATATTCAATATAAAATAGATTAGTAATTTTGATTTAAACCTGTTCTATACCTTTTATATAAATAAATTTTAAAATAATCAATAAATACAATATATACATACCTATGCCTTCTATTCAATTTGCTTAAAGTAATAATAGAATTATTTTAAATTAAAACTAAAATAGCATATATTAAGACATCATGATCTTATAAAGACTTTTTGAATTTACAACAACAGAATAATTTAAACGATAAATTTTAAAAACTAAGCAACTTAAATGAATACAAATAATAAATTTACTTTTCAACTATTTCCCTATCAACAAATTCAAAGTGTTTTATTACAATAATAAAATATTTATTAGATCCAATCATTAAGTATTTTTAATTTATCACTCAGAATGTTATTCCTTAATATTTTGGTTATCTGATCTTATCCAATTGAAAGAACGAAAATTTAATTTAATTGTCATTTATTTTACTCATTGTTTATTATTCTTATAACCATTAATCATAATAATGAACTAAATAGTATAATTTTAATAAAAAATCTTTTAATCAAGTTGAAAATCAATACAACTAAACTTAATGTATGGATTGATTATGCAAATCAATCATAATAAAATCACTAAGAAAAATTAGGTGAATCAAAAATAAATTTCAATTAATTTGAACTCGAATTTTTATATTTCCATTTCTAGTGTTGTTAGAATATACTGGATTTATATATACTTGAGAGTCTTTAATAAAGCAATAAACGTGTCCTTCTTTAGTAACTTTTGGGGTTAATGCTATAAAAGGCATAAAAAAAGTAGCATCATTCTTGATAATCGATACCTTTTTAATAAAACCTTTAGGGGTTGACATTATTTCTGTTTTATTTCCCTAATATTATTTATATTAATTACACCACTTTCTGTATAGGTACAATTTACTAAAGCAAATTTATCATCTATAGTATGAGGGAAAAAATTTAATATCTTTATTTTTATATTAAACTTACTTTTGCCATAGATATAATAATACATGGAGTATCTGTACCATAACCATATGGTGTTTTTTTACAAGTCTCTGGAAGTGACTCAATAGTCTGTTTACAACGTGTTTGTAATTCATCTTCTTTTAGAACATCCGTTTCATATTTCTCGTTTGAAGGACAATTAAGAGAAGTGTCATTTTTGAGACCTATAATGTGATCTTAAAACTTAATACTTTCAAAAAATATATTCAAATTATCAACATAGATTTTATACGAAGTAGAATTTGCTAAAGAATACTCAATGTTTTCAAAATTTGTTTTTAAACCTAATATTATTATAAATGATATTACCAAGCCCTTCCCGTAAAAATTGAAATCTTTTAAAGCTTCCTTTATCTACTCTAGCCAATTGAGAAAAAGCATAATATTCTAGGGAAGTTAACCCTGCAAATACAATGTAACAAGCTATCATAAAAGCAACAAGAATTACTATTAAAGTTATATAGTAATTTACAGAATTGTATTGGTGTCCTATGAAGTATTCTTTTTTCTTTTGGGTTATAACATGTCAGTAAGCATGATTTTAATGATTTTACAAAAGATGTAAATGCAATCTTGAGTTTCCCTTGAAATGACATTTTTTCTTTAGCACCCATATTATTTATTTATTTGGATAATTAAAAAATCCAACAAAACAGAATTCAATATACTTATTAAGCATCCCAATTATTATTTTGCTTAATTATCTTAAATTGCTATTAATAAAAATACTAGAGCAAAATAATTTTGTTATAGTATAGTTTAAAAAATTTATAATGTAAAAAGCACAATGAAAATATAATATCTAAGGTTTTCTACTTTAATTTTGATATTTTTATAATAAATTTGCTTTTTAAAAATAAAAAAGAAAAGGGAAAAATATTTTTCTGTAAGGAATAGGATCTAAAAAGTGGGAATACTTTATTAACTTTCATATATTTAGAAGAAAATATTAATAATTGAATGAAAACTCTCAAGGAAGTACTATTAGAAGGTTAATAGATATGTTTCAATTACGGGGAAAATTAATAAAATAGATGAACTGCACTATTTTACTTTTTAATAAATTGTATGCAATAATTATATATAAATATGGAATCAATACGCAAATTTTTAGCCATAGAATGAAAGTTTTATTTAATCAATAATTTCTTTAAGTTATAACTAAAAATATTATTTTTAAACATAAATATATTATAAAACGCTTATATAGATCCATCATAAAACGTTAATACAGATCCATTATAAAACGCTGATCCAGATCCATCATAAAACGTTGATATAGATCCATTATAAAACGCTGATCCAGATCATCATAAAACGTTGATATAGATTCATTATAAAACGCTGATCCAGATCCATCATAAAACGTTGATATAGATTTATTATAAAATGCTGATCCAGATTCATCATAAAACGTTGATATAGATCCATTATAAACGCTGATCCAGATCATCATAAAACGTTGATATAGATCCATTATAAAACGCTGATATAGATTTATTATAAAACGCTGATCCAGATCCATCATAAAACGTTGATATAGATCCATCATAAAACGTTGATTTAGATCCATTATAAAACGCTGATCCTGATCCATCATAAAACGTTGATCCAGATCCATCATAAAACGTTGATATAGATCCCTTATAAAACGCTGATCCAGATCCATCATAAAACGTTGATATAGATCCATTATAAAATGCTGATCCAGATCCATCATAAAACGTTGATATAGATCCATTATAAAACGCTGATCCAGATCCATCATAAAACGCTGATCCAGATTCATCATAAAACGTTGATATAGATCCATCATAAAACGTTGATATAGATCCATTATAAAACGCTGATATAGATTTATTATAAAACGCTGATCCAGATCCATCATAAAACGTTGATATAGATCCATCATAAAACGTTGATTTAGATCCATTATAAAACGCTGATCCTGATCCATTATAAAACGCTGATCCTGATCCATCATAAAACGTTGATCCAGATCCATCATAAAACGTTGATATAGATCCCTTATAAAACGCTGATCCAGATCCATCATAAAACGTTGATATAGATCCATTATAAAATGCTGATCCAGATCCATCATAAAACGTTGATATAGATCCATTATAAAACGCTGATCCAGATCCATCATAAAACCTTGATCCAGATCCATCATAAAACTTTGATATAGATCCATTACAAAACGCTGATCCAGATCCATCATAAAACGTTGATATAGATCCATTATAAAACGCTAATCCAGATCCATCGTAAAACGTTGATATAGATTTATTATAAAACGCTGATCCAGATTCATCATAAAACGTTGATATAGATCCATTATAAAACGCTGATCCAGATCCATCATAAAACGTTGATAAAGATCCATTATAAAACGCTGATCCAGATCCATCATAAAACGTTGATATAGATCCATTATAAAAATCTGATCCAGATCCATCATAAAACGTTGATATAGATCCATTATAAAACGCTGATCCAGATCATCATAAAACGTTGATATAGATTCATTATAAAACGCTGATCCAGATCCATCATAAAACGTTGATATAGATTTATTATAAAACGCTGATCCAGATTCATCATAAAACGTTGATATAGATCCATTATAAAACGCTGATATAGATTTATTATAAAACGCTGATACAGATCCATCATAAAACGTTGATATAGATCCATTATAAAACGCTGATCCAGATCCATCATAAAACGCTGATCCAGATTCATCATAAAACGTTGATATAGATCCATCATAAAACGCTGATCCATATTCATCATAAAACGTTGATATAGATCCATTATAAAACGCTGATCCAGATCATCATAAAACGTTGATAAAGATCCATTATAAAACGCTGATATAGATTTATTATAAAACGCTGATCCAGATCCATCATAAAACGTTGATATAGATCCATCCTAAAACGTTGATTTAGATCCATTATAAAACGCTGATCCTGATCCATCATAAAACGTTGATCCAGATCCATCATAAAACATTGATATAGATCCCTTATAAAACGCTGATCCAGATCCATCATAAAACGTTGATATAGATCCATTATAAAATGCTGATCCAGATCCATCATAAAACGTTGATATAGATCCATTATAAAACGCTGATCCAGATCCATCATAAAAAGTTGATCCAGATCCATCATAAAACTTTGATATAGATCCATTATAAAACGCTGATCCAGATCCATCATAAAACGTTGATATAGATCCATTATAAAACGCTGATATAGATCCATTATAAAACGTTGATATAGATCCATTATAAAACGCTGATCCAGATCCATTATAAAATGTTGATATAGGTCCATTATAAAACGTTGATATAGATCCATTATAAAACGCTGATCCAGATCCATCATAAAAACCTCTCATTTGTTAAATAGACAATTTAATTTTATTCAAAGATTTTTTGAGTATTGTCGAATGATCTGAGATAAATAAAGTTTTAAGAGTGATAAATTGTTAATGCCTAGCATAATAAATTTCTTAGTTTCCAAATGGATTCAAACTATCGTTATGAATTATAGATGCCAGAAAACAAAAAAATCCTGATTTATAATGTGTTTTTGAGTTTAACCATTAATAACTTGTATTTAACCTTTGGCAGTAGCATATGCAATGTATTAATTACCAAAAATCCAAATTTTATTCTTAAGGAAACAACTAACAGAATTTTTGGGCTTAAATTTGGATAAAATTTTAATAAATGTATGAACTACATTATTTCTATAAGATTGTAGTTGGTTTCAAATAAAATAAGCCTAACAGTGGAAATTGATTTTAAATAAGTTACAAAGTATTATGAGAACAAGTAACTTTGATCAAAATGAGCAACATTTACACTTTTAAGAAAATTTTCATTACCTCATTCATGGAAATAATAAAGTTGATATAAAGTGTCCTTCTGTATTGAAATAAATTTATTGTATTTTTTTTGGTCGTTATTAATGTATATCGGTGACACATCGACCAAATTTCTTTAATATTTAACCATATTCAATATAAAAGAATAGCTTAAATAAAGTTTTATTGTTAGATTTACACCATTTTGCCTCCCAAACATGAGAATTTTTAATTAGATAATATCGAATATAATACATCTTTATAGATGAAATAAAATTTAGATTTTTAATATAAGACTATAACCGCGTATTAGACAGTGAAAATGAAAATGGTAATATAATTATTATAATTCAATACATTTTTGACTATATTGAAAAAAAAATTTATTTTATGGTATAGAAACAATTTTATTACGGTGTTATAGTAATAAAAATTTTTAGATTTTAAAAAGAAAATGAAGGTATTTGACGAATTTTGGGTAGAGGTCAGTCAATAATTTTGGTTTTTTTGCATTTTTTTGAAAATTTATTCTTAAAATAGTAAGAAAGAATAAAAATAGGGTTGATTTTATAATTTAATTTGATTTTCAAGAATATTTGATTTAATATATACTAAATTTTACACTAAAAACGTCCTGTTTAATATCATAATTTAGTATAAATAGCATAAAAATTTTTTGTATATTTAAGATTTTGCTCAAAAATATATATAAGGTGAATATTTAAAGCACATTGAATGAAATGTAGGAAAAAATATATATTATTTCGAATTGTAAAATTTAACCTTAATATTTCAATATACTAATTTTTTTAAGTATTTGATATAAATATCAAATAGAATCTATTCGAATTAATAATAAATTAAATTATTTATATATAAGAAAAGGAATATGAAGTTTATTCTTTTAAATATTTATTGTTCAGTAAAATAGTTATATAATTAATTTTTCACTTATTTAAAATTCTTTCTAGAGATTCCATAAAATTTTTATCCAGAAATAGCTACAGAAAAATATGTTCTGAATTTATTTAGAAAATCATAATAGATATTCATCAATATCGTTTATGTAAAACTTGCAAACATACTTTTTCCTTATACAGACGAAATCGGTTTAATTTTATAGCCTAAGTACCAGCACTTTATATGCCATTATCCCATATTCAAAATACAAACAATAATATAATATAAGATTCACAAAAGACTTGTTTTCATGTTTTATGGCAAATTTCAGTTTTACAACGATATTAAAAAATGACCTTAATAATTATTCACGTGTACATAAAGACTTCAAAAACAAATTAAAATGGTGAATTAGCCAGATTACAAACCAGTAGCAAACTTTAAATTACTTTTCGGCCAAAAAACATATAATTATTTGTTGGTAAACATTTATAGCCCTAGCCTCCGTTAGTTGCTTTTCAATACTTAGTTAGGGATTAAGGTCGACCCCAAGGAATGTTATTCTTTAGAGTAAAATTTTGAATTTATCAAACACTTGCTTATTAGACGCGAGAAAGATATGGTGATTACTTGGGTCTTATTTGTTATTACTCGTATCAGAGTTAAGCCTTTTAACAAGATCTTTAGAAATTTCCTCATATGTTTAATCGCCTTCGATTGCTACGTCCTCGTTTACCAGAACATATGCTGAATACTGCTCCATAGTGATAAACTTTAACAATAGAACTTCGTTTGGTGAGAGTTCAAAAAATGTTCGTCATTAACATGCGGTTTTAGCCCTCTTAAAAAACAGTTCTAGATTGTGTTTTTAGTCATCACTTTCAATGATGCATTTACGTACTGAATTGCATCTTAGATCGTGATTTCTTTGGCATGATCTTTTGTTGTATGCATACCCACGTCAATTTTGAACAAAAGTTTCTTGAAAAGTTGTGTTCTTGTAATGATGTTTAGGATTTTGATGATACCTTGATCACGTAGTTGTATTAAAGAAGTACTGTTTGTGGTAAAACACTTGCTTGATAGTCTGAAGCTTTTAACTGACGTTGTGCGCAGTACAGTTATCTAATCACAGACACACTTTATGACACTTTAATTGCATTGATCTATCGAACTTTTTAAGCTTCTCTTCAAATAGCGAACCACTTATCCATGCATTTTTATTTACTTAGTAAGTTACGGGTTAAGATTTTACATGCTTCAAGCAACGTGGCTATGCTGAATATCCTGTAACAAGTCATTTTACGTGTGTCTGTTCCGTCCATGTTTGTTGTCAGTATTACAGTGAGTCGTTCCTTGAATTTCTTCTCCATGACAACTTTCACCTTTCATGCACATCGTACTGTCAGGAATAGCTCTAAAATAGAAACCTGTTTTATCACAGTTATACATGTTCACTGCTCTGTATTTAGCGTGGATATCAGGCAAAACTTTTGTCAGCCAATGTTCACTTGCCGTAAAATCTTTGTTCTGTTTTTTGCCATGATGCTTTTTGAACAATATGCCAACAAGCTTACGCCAGCGTTGGACGGCATTAAGTTATGCATTTAAGTCTTTAATTAAGCAATTACGTCAGATTTTTTGCTTTTTCCAACAACATGGGACTGCTTGTAAGGAAATCTTTTGCTCTGACTTGTTTGTACGAAAGCAATAGCGCTTCATATAAGTCTTCTTGTGAACTCTCTAACTCTTTTTTTTTGGGATTAGAATTCTATTAATGTGCTGCTATAAATTTATCCTTATTCATCGAAATTCGCTAAATTTGTGATTGAGAAACACCAAAATGTTTGAGCAATTTCTTTCTGTGTTATTTTCTATTGTAGTTCTTTAATAAAAAGTATTTTTTGCATTAAACTTAAATTTTTCCTTTTGATTGTTTCCTCAGACGTTTTTTAATTGCGATTATAAGTGAAATCATTAATTTTTAAATTTCTCGATAAGTTGAATTTAACTTGCATAACGTCAACCTATAAATATTTTGCCGAATTTAATAAAAAAAGTTAGTATTTCAATGTCGACTACATTTCTGCATTTGTTTGCAAGTCAGAAAAACCAAAGCAATTAAAACTGTTTTCACACACGGAATATGCAATAAAATGGTTGTATTAAACAGTTCTTGACTGATGATTAACATGTAATTATCAGATTTATGCAATTATCAGGTATGTGATTAACCGGTGGATTTAATTAATGCCATAGAGGAAATGTTTCGGGACTTTGATAGTGCATACAGTTATCAGGTATACAAATAACCGATTTCGTCTGTGTATTAAAAGTTTATATTTAATAGTTGATCTTTTTAAAAAGTTTTAAATGTATCGTCTTAAAGCAAAATTAATAATACTTTTAAAATATTTTATATTTTTTTCAGTTTCAAATAAATTATTAGAATTGTTTTTATAAATAACATTTTTCTTATCAAGGCTTTAATAAAAATAATCATTATCAATGATTATTATAATAATTTCTCTTTCCAGCTTTGTTTCATACTCTTATTCTTACTATTTATAACTATAATTATTACCTCCTTGTAACTAAAATAAAATATGTACAAAAAGTTTTAAATTTTTTTGTACCCATGAACATACTTTAACTTAATTGACTTTAATTTCTTTATAAAGTTAATAAGTAAAAAAACAACCATTTACAACCATTTACAAGGATTTACATACAATTATATAATTTATGCCTTAAAACGGTAATGTTTGGGGTTTTGTTACTTTGACATAATATAAAATATTTTCTTTAAGAAAAAAACACCATAAAGATACAATCTTTTTTTCTCTAGTATTAAACCATTCTTAGTGAGTATTTTTAAAATCTTTTTATGATTTTTTATTTTATTTTAGTGGTTTTCTATCAAACATCTAATAATATGAAAAACACAAAAACAACCTAAAATATTTAATCATCGATATCCTTATCATCCATACACTTCATTAAATACTTTAACATTTTGAAACAAAACAATCACTAGATTTATTAATTTAAATTAGGTAGCAATTTCAATATAATCAAGTATTCTTAGTGTTTTATGTATATTTGCATGGTTAAAAATACAAACATTAATGAAACTTTCATCTAACGACACAAACAACTGTTCAAGATATCCGCAAAATGTTAGTGAATTTAATCTGTAATTGGATTCTTATGACTGTAAATTCCACTTTTATTCATAATCGAACTAACAGAAATTTACAGTAATCTCATAATAACTAACGTACCAACAAGAAAATAACTATAACCTTTACTCATAAAAAAATTCAAATTGAACTCATCCAAAAATAAATTTAGCTATCATTCATGTTTGTGATGAGATCAAAAAATTAGTTTGTATAGAATTTTGAGTTTTACGTTGCATCTGGTATATTTCTTCTTTACCAAACAGGCATGAATCTTTTTTAATAAATAATTGAATTTTAAAAAAAAAATTAAAGATTTTTAGCTAAAATTCTTCTCTTTATTTGTCAGATATAATTTTTATTGTTATAAATTAGTTCCCGTCAACCCAACTGCATATTACCTTTCTGAATTTATTTTTAGGCTTTAACTTAAAATCACCTCCTCAATCGTCGTTTTCAGTTTGTTAAAAACTCCGTATAACTCCACCATCGATATTCTTTCTTTATTTTTCTTAATCATGATTTCCTATTGGTGTATTTTCAAAGCTTTCGTCATAAGGATGTTTTTTTTAAACTCTTAATCTGTATAGAAAATATATTTTTTTCTTCATAATATCATTAAAAACTTCAATTGATATTTGAATTTTAAATAA
The DNA here is from genome assembly GCA_918559645.1 of Ceratonova shasta. Lineage (NCBI taxonomy): Eukaryota > Metazoa > Cnidaria > Myxozoa > Bivalvulida > Ceratomyxidae > Ceratonova > Ceratonova shasta. The sequence goes on along the minus strand of CAKKLC010008248.1, from coordinate 2,673 downwards.
TAAATATAGAAAAGTGATTGGTTAGTTATTTTTATTAAAATTACATAATTTTTTAAGCTTTTTTGAATCTTATTTATGTATACACTCTTGAGAGAATTTTTTATAAAAATGTTGATAAATATTATATTCGAGTAAAAGATAATATAAAATTTATAAAAAATATAAAAGTCATATCAATATATATCCAAAAAAGATTTTATATCGAATATTTAAATTGTTGTATAGACTGGTATATTAAATTGAATCCATTTCTTCATGTTATTTAGGACATTTTATCATAAATTAGGTCAAAGTAGTCTTAAAAAAAATTTTCGCATGAATCGATTGAATATTCTTCTTCATTGTAGGTCGTAATTTCCTGTAAATAAACTTATATCTTGTGTAATTTTACTCTTTTCTGTTAGTAAATCAAAAATATTAAAATAAGTTTTTATCATTCTAATATAATTTTGATTGTGAGCTGAATTGACATTCATATCAGTTTTGCTAAAAAAATTAAATTTTACTGAGAAAAGATGAATTAATATTAACAGAATAAGTAGAGTAATTTTATAATTTTCTTTATTATCTAAATTTTCATAATATAAGTTTATATCTTCAGAAAGATTGTAAAATATTAAAAAAAAATTGTGCTCTTAGTAAAGAAACTTTTAATGATTATGCTAAATTGAATATTAGCGTTGTATTTTGTTATATTTTTAATCAATAATATGATTTTTAAAAAATCATTTCATATATATATTTTCTAAAACAATCAAGTTTGTAATTTATTGTTATAATTAACGAAAATTTCAACCAAAAACTTGGTTCATGTTGGTTTCATGGTAGCTTTGAAAAATTTATAAGAAAACAAAAGATATAGAATATAATTAATCGTTATTTCTTTTTAGTAAGCAAAGTAGAGTATTAAATTGTTTTCTTTTATCTATGCTGTACTCCTATATAATTTTTGTTAAATATTCAAAATATTGATCAACACTTACGAATATTTTTAAATGAAAGAACTTTTTACTTTTGGACTAAATCCTCTCTATATTTTGAGTATAAACATCCGAATTTTTAGGATTGACAAAATTTAGAGAGTGGTTTAGAGCAGAGGTGTCCAAACTTTTTGATTCGCGGGCCATTTTGGCGATTTAATTAGTCAGTGGGGGCCAAGCATTGTACATATTTAAGTTAAAAAAAATTCTAACAAAGGTAGCTTGAATTTTGTTATAGTAAATTATGGCCCCAAAAATGATATATAAACGTTTATTAAATATAAAATAAAAAAAATTCAGGTAACCTTTAATGGAAATGGTGGAACTGGGATTTTTTCCGGAGAGTTTCTTCAAAGTTTGGATTTAGATCTGAAACGCCAATAATTACCAATTATTGCAATTGTTCATCCGATAAATTTGTCCTATACTTGGATTTGAGATATTTCATCCTAGAAAATGTTTGTTTGCACACGTTTATAGTGCCATAAAAAAAATATATTTACTAGCCAATTGCTTTAAATTAGGAAACTCTTTTGCGTCAAAAAATTTGTAAAACTCGATCAGATTTCCTTCCTTATATTTGCTCTTGATTTGATCGCTAGCTTGAAGATCAATTATTTCGATTTGAAACTGGCTTGAAACATTATTAAAGTTGCATTCATATGGATTTTGAGAGAGACTAATTTTTCTTGAGTTTATGTAAAGATCAGAAAAAAGGGTTTGAAATTGATTTTTTAAATCTGCGATTACTTTTACTGCAAAAAAAATTGAAAATATTGCGTCAGTTTCCGTACTAAATTTTTCACAGCACGTAAAATGTGAATTATTACGATTATTAATGTGATTTTCAAGCAATATAAGCTTGCCTCTGAATGCTTTGATTTGCTCAAATAAATCACAAATTAAGTTGTTTTTTCCTTGCAGCTTTAAATTCAAGTTATTTACGGGTGTCACTATATCTGCAAAAATTGCTTATTTCCAAATCCATTCTGCATCTGATAAAAGCGGCTCGGGGTTATTCTTTTCCGCAAAAAATTTTTTAATTTCATTTCTAAGCTTGAAGAACTGCAGTAGTACTTTGCCGCAGTTTAGCCATCGAACTGCTGTATAATATGGCAAGTCGACAGATTCAGATTCGATTTCTTCGAGGAAAGATCGAAATTGGCGATGATTTAGTGCACGTGATCGGATAAAGTTTACGACAGACACAACTAGTTTTTAAACGCAGCTCATCTCGACATGTTTTACACATAGGGCTTGTTGGTGGATAATAAAGTGCAGAAAAATTGGTATTGTTGCTCCCGCGCTTTCACATGCTTTTCCTATTAGCCCAACAACCCCAACATTTGCAATAGACATGTATCTCCCGCCGTCAATTATCACACCTTGCAGTCGATTCCAGTCCAAGTGCATTTTCCTCAACGTCTGTTGGATTGCCTTTAAAACATCTTCGCCGATTGTAGTGCCGTGCATGCCGATAACCGATGCTAATTCTTGGGTGACATTGCGATCATCGTCAACTATACGAAAAAATACCAAAAGTTGATTGGTGTCACTGGCGTCGGTTTATTCGTCAATCGCAATAGAGTAGTGAGTGTAACGCTGCGTTTTTACGGAAATCTGGTGGAGTGTATTATTGCCAATGTCGTGAATTCGACGAGCAACAGTATTGCGTGAAAGACTAATAGTCTCA
>CAKKLC010008199.1:15812-28223 GCA_918559645.1 Ceratonova shasta | reverse complement strand
ACCTCATAACAACTATTTTTACACTATTAAGATTTGCATCACCTCATAACTAGTTTTTAACTAGTAAGATTTGCATAACCTCATAACAACTATTTTTTAACTATTAAGATTTGCATCACCTCATAACAACTCGTTTTAACTATTAAGATTTGCATCACCTCATAACAACTATTTTTTAACTATTAAGATTTGTAACACCTCGTAACAACTAGTTTTTAAATATTAAGATTTGCATCACCTCATAAGAACTATTTTTTAACTATTAAGATTTGCTTCACCTCATGAAAACTAGTTTTTAAATATTAAGATTTGCATCACCTCATAACAACTATTTTTTAACTATTAAGATTTGCATCACCTCATAACAGCTATTTTTTAACTATTAAGATTTGCATCACCTCATAACAACTATTTTTACACTATTAAGATTTGCATCACCTCATAACTAGTTTTTAACTAGTAAGATTTGCATCACCTCATAACAACTCGTTTTATCTAGTAAGATTTGCAACACATCGTAATAACTAGTTTTTAACTATTAAGATTTGCATCACCTCATAACAACTATTTTTTAACTATTAAGATTTGCATCACCTCATAACCAATAGTTTTTAACTATTATAGGGTTTTCAATTCAATTTCCGAAACGTCCGATTCAATTTCGGTAGCTAATAAATAAAAAAATAACGAAAAAATTTTAATCATTGATTACTTAACGATTAAGTGCACGGTGAATATATCTCTTCATACCTCTGCAAAGCCATTCACAATCCTCCCTTGTAATTAATTGGAATTCTTCATTTATCCTTTTCATTAATTGTTCCTCAGTTTCTAATTAAGTGATTTTACATAATTTTTTCATTTTGAAAAAACATTTTCAATTGGATTTAAAAATGGCCAGTCTGGTGGTAAAAATAATATACTGAAACCATTTTCTGTTTTTTTTTGTTTACCAAATTGTTTTATGGAACGCTATGTTGTCGAGTATTATAAGACAGTTTTCATTGCCTGCTTCAAGTAAAAACTTGAAAAACTCATCCAAAAATTTTATAAAAAATGTCCATTGAATAAAGTAACCCCAATATTTTTGAATTACACCCTTTCTCTAGACATACATGCACAGATTGAAATTTTCCTACTATTTTTTACTGGAATAGTAATTGATGCATTTGTTCATACAACTAACCTAACTCTTCTAAATCTCATAACAAAATTAAATCCCACTTCATCCAAGAACAAAAATTTTAAAGTTTGATAAGTATCTTGACAATTTAAAAATGAAACGGCATATTAAAATCGCTTTTGAATTGTTTGTTCGATATTTCTAGCTTCAGGCACTTGTATTAATCGCTTCAATGAATAATTAAATTTTGAAATTAAATCACTGATAGCTATTCTTCCCAAAAACAATATTATATTCATTATTAATAAAAGTTTTTATTTGGTTTAAAGTAATTGCCTAATTTTCCATAACAAGGCTAAAAATTCTATCCTTTATATTCTCAAAGAATCTTTGTATTTCTTGTTCCTCCTCTTGAATTAATATGAATTTGGCCGGCATCATTATAATTTTTATTAATCGAATTAATTGTGCTTGTTGATAATGATTTATATCTAGAAATATCAGAAAGTAGCTTTTCGGATAAATAATTTAATATTATTCTTTCTTTTGTATCATAAGGTATTTTTTGTAACGCCTCCTATTATTGTTTGCAGAATTTCGGTTTTCATTATCATTTATATCATTTTCTTGCATTCAAGATTAAAATTTTATTATTTTATAAATATTTCCCGAAATTTAACCGGGCGCATCCGAAATTGTAACAAAAGCCCTATAAGTTTTGCAACATCTAGTACACTGGCTTTTAATTATTAAAATTATTATCATCTCGTCCTAACTCGTTTATAACTGATACATCTCGTAATACCTCGTAACAAATATTTTTTATTTATTATTATTACATAAACATTTAAATGGTAGACCAACTATGCTTCTATGCAAAAAATTATTTATAATTTTCATTTTTTAATTTAACGACTAAAAATAATAAATGATTTAATTCATGCGCGATAATTATTTTCAAAATGAATCAAGAAAAGGACTTTTCAATTGAAAAAAAATATACTTTTCATATTAGTCAAGACGTAAAATTTTAATTAACAAATATAGGAGGTTAAAACTTATCATTAGTAAAAATTTAACAATTTTGTAGTTTATGGAAAAATATAAATGAATTTTTAATGGAACTTTCTATGTATTATTAAATTAATTTTTTTAGGGATGAATCATTAATGGCAGTTAAACTGTTTTCCAAGGTTTATATTTTGTATTTTTGTATTTCATTTTAAAGTAAACTTAATTCTGATAATCTCTTCCCTTACATTCATATAAACATAAATAATTTGGTCAACGATAAAAATGTGACTTTTAAATTTAGCTTCTACAATAGGTATTTTATTATTTATTCTGATCAAAATATCAAAGTTTTTAAGTTTTCATTTGATTTTATGAATAATTATGAAGAAATTTTAATATTTGATGAAGAATTATTTAATAACCATAAATTAATCCATGCATGCTTTCTTGAACAAAATTTGAGCAAAATAGATATAGAGACATTGTTATTGATATTTTCAGATGGTTTGGGTTATTTTGTTGACTTGAAATCTGATGGAAAAACCTTTTTTAAATTGAAAAAATTCCAAATACCTGAAAAATATGATGAAGCATTTTATAATATGAATTCTGGACAACTTTTCACATGGAAAAAACAAGCCATCTCTTCTTCATGTGATAAAAAACACTGTTTGTTATGTGCTTTCAATTTCCAATCTTTTTATTATGCTTTTGATGAAAAGTCTTTTTTGGAGACTACCACCCTCTCCCACAAAGGACAATCTTTAATCAATTTAACTATAAATACTGTAAGAAAATTTGTATTTAATTTACCTACAGTAAATTTTATTAAGTTTCCTACCAAATATTTTAAAAACAAAGTTTTAGTGGCATTTTCAAATGATATAGTTCAATTAATTTGTTTGAAAACTTTTACTGTTTCATTTTCAATCCAGGTCAGTTTTCTGCATACCATAAACTCTTTTTCTGCAAATGAATTAATTTTTATATCAGGAAACGAATTAAAGACTATTGAAATTATTAATTTAGACGAAAATAAAGTTGTGGCCACTTTTTCCCATATTATAGAAAACTCTATTGGTTTTTCTAGCATTGATAATAATTGCAGTTTCTATACATTACATTTAGATGAAGTATATACTGTTAGTCTTAATAAGATAACAAACGTCTCAAACGATCTTTTATTTGAACGTGCTGTTCACGATAAAAACTATGTAAAAGCAAAGTCCCTTATAGATTCCCAAACCAATATTTCCAACAAGAACATTTTATATAAATCTATGTGGGAAAACTCTCTTAAAGAAATTAAAGATTTGGAAACAATATTAGGAGAGATAACTGATTATCAATTTGTTTTACATGAAATTTTGGTTGATTATATCCCTAAAGATATGCAAACACTTAAATATGCTTTAAACTTCATTGAAATTCGAATTAAAAATGCACCAGAATTGACAGACTATTTAAGACTATTTATTATTCTAAAATACAGGCTTTTATTTATTGAAAAAGTTTCTTGTATAAGATGTACAAACTTTTCGAATTTTTATAAAAAAATAAGATATTGTTCTTTATTTGATTATGCTTTAGAAGTATGCCTAGATAATGACTACGAAATATTAGGTATTCTTTTTAAGTATTTTCCAAAAGATTTATTTGCATATACTTTTATTATTTTATCATACAATTCAAGCTTATTTTTTACTTGTCCATCCTTAATGTTATTTGATTATATCAACACACCTGAAGTAATTGATGATTCTTTAAAAGTTGAAGAGCAACTCGAATGTTTTAAAATAGGTACTGATGATAATACTCTGAAATATATTGATTGGGTTATTTTTATGATATATAAAATGGATTTCGAAAGTTTTTATACTATATCAGATCTTATAGAAATTATTACTAAAATAATTGAAACAAAAAACTTAAGAGTCGATTCTTTGATTTTAATTCAGAAGAAGCTTGAACTAGCCAAATTTCTATTATATAAATCGAATATAAGGTACAAGTTGGTGCAACTGCATATACAAAATCATGAAACTATTTTCAATGTGGTTTTAAACTTTGAACCACATGAATTAGATAAGTATTACTTGTTTACATTTTATTATTTGATTGGAGCAAATAAAAATTATATTCATTTAATCACAAACATATTGATTAAAAATAACTACGAACATGTTGATAATTTATCAAGATTTGTAACGGTATCACTAATGAACACTTTTTCAAACATGAAAGTTGATATTAATCAGGAAGAGTTGTTAATGATAAGCCAAAAGGTATTTAAACGCACAAGAGTTCTTGTAGGGAAAATTCCTAGTCAGCTTTTAAGTGATTTATTAAAAATATCAACTATAAAAGTAGATAATGGACCCATAAAAGGCTCTCTTAATTTGATAAAGACTATGAAGACCTTTAGGCTTGAATTTGTTAAAGTATCTGATATTTTTTTGTGTTTCTATAATAAAAAACAAGTTTCAAACCTTCAGAATGATATAATTGCCTATTATATGTCTTTTTTTGAAGAAGAAAATGAATTATTTGTAGAAACTTGGATTACTTTCATTCAAGTGATGGCATCTTGTTTTCTTCAAGTGGATTATCATATTAATTTTGTATCTAGAGCCTTGGAGGAACTAATATTCTTCTGTAAGGATGTTGATATTCTTTTTAAAATAATGGATTATTTTACTGTTAAAAGAAACATCTCAACGGATATAATGTTTGAAATTTCTAATGAAACGTTGAAAGATACGATATACAATGGTGTTGTAAGAAGAATTGGAAAAATAAAAAAAATAAATGATACACACTTTGTTTTCATTGATCAAGTTATAAAGAAATTTAAAAACATCATTAATGAGAAAGACGTTGGACTATGCAAATTAATTTACAGAATTGATTTATTTGTAAAAGTTGTCCTATATGATAGTTATTATGAAAAAAATGCCCAAAAAGTGATCCTTGAGAAAAATATGACTAAATTTTGTAATGAGCTTTTGAAAAAGAATACTAATAAACATAATTTGAAGCTTTTAATTAATATATACCAACTAATTTATCAACATGAGAATATAGAGTTAAAAGATTCATATAATCTAAAAACTATTCATATCCAATGTCTTGAAAAGTTATTAGTAGAGCAATTAGAAGTAAACCAGAATTATTCATTAGCTTTTTATTATTGTAATGAAATATTTCATCTAAACCCAAGTAAAGAAGAATGGGATAATGGTTGGTTATATTGTAAATTGTTGGCTACAAACCCACAATCTAATCTTAGATTTGAAGAAAAATTGGATTTATTACAAAATTCGTTACAATTATGTCCTGATTCACATATAGAAATGATATTATCTAGTATAAAATTATTAAAGAAAGTTAACCCACAACATGATTATATATCTAATGCTATAAAGTTTACAACTAAGGAAATAAAGTGTACAAATGATCCAATAAGTATTGTACATTTGTTGGAAGAAAAATGTTACAAAAAACAATGTCAGACAATACATTTATTGCATTTGATGTTATTAAAAGGAAATTGTAGTAGGAAAAGTTTAAAATTAAATATTGATAGAACAATGTTTATTTTAAAAAATATGGATAAAAATATATTATTACAGTTTTTAAAATTGTTTGATAATAGTGAATCAGATAATAATGGTGATGTTTTAAAAGGAGGGGATACTGATTTAAATATTGAAGAAACAATTAATGATGATATAAAATCAAGTTTTGAAGATAATCAACAATTAACTAATATATCCATCGATAGTAATATTATAGGAGTGAATTTTGATAAAGAGAAATTATTAATACCATCATCTAACGAAAAAATATCAATCGTTAATGATTCTGAATTAAAATCACAAGTAAACGATTATAATATAACATTTACTAATAACGAAGATAATAGTCTTGAAAATTTGGTAGCAATTGATTATTTTGATGATAATCAAATAAAGCCTTGTATATCTATTGAAAGTAATACTACAGAAATGAGTTTTGATAAAAATAAATTATGGTTATCTACATCTATTGAAGGTATTGATAAAATATCTAATAATAGTGATATTGAAACTAAATCATGTGATTATGGGTATTTAAGAGATGAAATGTATAAAGAATTAAAATCTAAATTAATGATTCAAGATAATTTTTATTTTAAAAATGATTTTGATCAAGAATCATGGAAAAACAAATTAAATGAAAAAATGTATACATTTTTTAATAAAAGTAATTTTGGATTTATAATGGATAAATTTCAAAACTTATCAAATTTAATAAATTATGATGATATTAAAATAAATGATTTGAATGAAGATTATTGTAATGATGATATTAAAATAATTAATATTAATTCACGGGATGTTGATTTTAAAGCAATTAATGATGAGAACAATGATAAAAATTTAAATTCATGGGATGTTGATTTTAATGATGATACTAAAGATGATAATATAAATTCTCTGGATGTTGATTTTAAAGCAATTGATGATGGAAACAATACTACAAATTTAAATTTATGGGATGTTGACTTTAATGATGATACTAAAGATGATAATATAAATTCTCTGGATGTTGATTTTAAAGCAATTAATGATGGAAACAAAGATAAAAATTTAAATTTATGGGATGTTGACTTTAATGATGATACTAAAGATGATAATATAAATTCTCTTGATGTTGATTTTAAAGCAATTAATGATGGAAACAAAGATAAAAATTTAAATTTATGGGATGTTGACTTTAATGATGATATTAAAGATGATAATATAAATTCTCTGGATATTGATTTTAAAGCAATTGATGATGGAAACAATACTACAAATTTAAATTTATGGAATGTTGACTTTAATGATGATACTAAAGATGATAATATAAATTTTCTGGATGTTGATTTTAAAGCAAATAATGAAGGAAACAATACTACAAATTTAAATGTATGGGATGTTGACTTTAATGATGATACTAAAGATGATAATATAAATTTTCTGGATGTTGATTTTAAAGCAAATAATGAAGGAAACAATACTACAAATTTAAATTTATGGGATGTTGACTTTAATGATGATACTAAAGATGATAATAAAGATTCTCTGGGTGTTGATTTTAAAGCAAATAATGAAGGAAACAAAGATAAAAATTTAAATTTATGGAATGTTGACTTTAATGATGATACTAAAGATGATAATATAAATTCTCTGGATGTTGATTTTAAAGTAAATAATGAAGGAAACAATACTACAAATTTAAATTCATGGGATGTTGACTTTAATGATGATACTAAAGATGATAATATAAATTCTCTGGATGTTGATTTTAAAGTAAATAATGATGGAAACGATGATAAAAATTTAAATTTATGGAATGTTGACTTTAATGATGATACTAAAGATGATAATATAAATTGTCTGGATGTTGATTTTAAAGCAAATAATGATGAGAAAAATGAAAAAAATCTAAATTCATGGGATATTGATTTGAATGATAATGTAAACCATAGTTTTAATGATGATACTAAAGATGATAATATAAATTCTCTGGATGTTGATTTTAAAGCAAATAATGATGAGAAAAATGAAAAAAATCTAAATTCATGGGATATTGATTTGAATGATAATGTAAACCATAGTTTTAATGATGATACTAAAGATGATAATATAAATTCTCTGGATGTTGATTTTAAAGCAAATAATGAAGGAAACAATACTACAACTTTAAATTTATGGGATGTTGACTTTAATGATGATACTAAAGATGATAATATTAATTCTCTGGATGTTGATTTTAAAGCAAATAATGAAGGAAACAATACTACAATTTTAAATTTATGGGATGTTGACTTTAATGACAATGTAAACCATAGTTTTAATGGTGATACTAAAGATGATAATATAAATTCATCCGATGTTGATTTTAATATAATTAATGATGGAAACGATGATAAAAATTTAAATTCGTGGAATGTTGACTTTAATGACAATGTAAACTATAGTTTTAATGATGATACTAAAGATAATAATATAAATTGTCCGGATGTTGATTTTAAAGCAAATAATGATGGAAACAATTATAACAATTTAAATTCATGGGATGTTGACTTTAATGACAATGTCAACCATAGTTTTAATGATAATACTAAAGATAATAATATAAATTCATCAGATGTTGATTTTAATATAAATAATGATGGAAAATATACTAAAAATTTAAATTCATGTGATGTTGACTTTAATGATAATATAAACCATAGTTTTAATGATGATACTACAGATGATAATATAAATTGTCCGGATGTTGATTTTAATGCAAATAATGATGAGAACAATTATACAAATTTTAATTCATGGAATGTCGATTTTAATGATAATACTAAAGATGATAATATAAATTCTCTGGATGTTGATTTTAAAGCAAATAATGAAGGGAACAATACTACAAATTTAAATTTATGGGATGTTGACTTTAATGATAATGTAAACCATAGTTATAATGATGATACTAAAGATGATTATACAAATTTACCCGATGTTGATTTTAATGTAAATAATGATGGAAACGATGATAAAAATTTAAATTCGTGGAATGTTGACTTTAATGACAATGTAAACTATAGTTTTGATGATGATACTAAAGATAATAATATAAATTCATCAGATGTTGATTTTAATATAAATAATGATTACAAAAAAATTAATTTTAATGATGATATTAGTACTAAAAATGATGATTTAAATTTGAATTCTTGGGATGGTGAATTTAATGATATTACTGATACTGAAAATATAAAGCATAATTTTAATGATGATATTAGTACTAAAAATAATGATTCAAATTTAAATTTATGGGGTACTGAAATTAATAATATAATTGATCATGAGAATATAAAACATAGTTTTAATGACGATATAAGCACTAAAAATATTGATTTAAATCCCCGGGATGTTCATTTTAGTCAAAATATTGTGAATGAGAATATAAAGCATAGTTTAAATGATGATATTAGTACTAAACATGATGATTCGAATTTAAATTCATTGGGTGGGGAAATTAATGATTTTACTGATAATGAGAATATAAAGTATAGTTTTAATGATGATATTATTACTAAAAATGATGATTCGAATTTAAATTTATGGGTTGCTGAAACTAAGGATATGATTGATAATGAGAATATAAAACATAGTTTTAATGATGATATTAGTACTAAAAATGATGATTCAAATTTAAATTCATGGGGTGGTGGAATTAATGATATGATTGATAATGAGAATATAAAGCATAGTTTTAATGATGATATTAGTACTAAAAATGATGATTCGAATTTAAATTTATGGGGTGCTGAAACTAAGGATATGATTGATAATGAGAATATAAAACATAGTTTTAATGTTGATAATAGTACTAAAAATGATGATTCAAATTTAAATTTACGGATCGCTGAAACTAATGATATGATTGATAATGAGAATATAAAACATAGTTTTAATGATGATATTAGTACTAAAAATGATGATTTGAATTTAAAAGTATGGGTTGCTGAAACTAAAGATATGATTGATAATGAGAATATAAAACATAGTTTTAATGATGATATTAGTACAAAAAATGATGATTCAAATTTAAATTTACGGATCGCTGAAACTAATGATATGATTGATAATGAGAATATAAAGCATAGTTTTGATGATGATATTAGTACCAAAAATGATGATTCAAATTTAAATTCATTGGGTGGTGAAATTAATGATTTTACTGATAATGAGAATATAAAGTATAGTTTTAATGATGATATTAGTACTAATGATATGATTGATAATGAGAATATAAAACATAGTTTTAATGATGATATTAGTACTAAAAATGATGATTCAAATTTAAATTCATGGGTTGCTGAAACCAAGGATATGATTGATAATGAGAATATAAAACATAGTTTTAATGATGATATTAGTACCAAAAATGATGATTCGAATTTAAATTCATTGGGTGGTGGAATTAATGATTTTACTGATAATGAGAATATAAAGTATAGTTTTAATGATGATATTAGTACCAAAAATGATGATTCGAATTTAAATTTATGGGTTGCTGAAACTAAGGATATGATTGATAATGAGAATATAAAACATAGTTTTAATGATGATATTAGTACCAAAAATGATGATTCGAATTTAAATTTATGGGTTGCTGAAACTAAGGATATGATTGATAATGAGAATATAAAACATAGTTTTAATGATGATATTAGTACTAAAAATGATGATTCGAATTTAAATTTATGGGGTGCTGAAACTAAGGATATGATTGATAATGAGAATATAAAACACAGTTTTAATGGCGATATAAGTATTAAAAATATTGATTCAAAGTTAAATTCACCTGGTTCTGATTTTAATGAAAATATTGATAATGAGAATATAAAACATAGTTTTAATGATGAATTAAGTGGTAAAAATATTGATTCCAATTTAAATCCATGGGATGTTGATTTTAATGATAATGTTGATTTAAGATTAAACTCATCTGATGCTGAACTTAACGAGATGAATGACAATGAGAATACAAAAAATAGGTTTAATGATGATATTAATACTAAAAATATTGATCCAAATTTAAATTCTTGGGATGTTGATTTTAATGATAATATTATAAATTCATGTAATGTGGATTCAAACTTAAATTTACTAGATACTGAATTTAATGAAATGAATGATAGTATAACTAATGATTCACCGTTAAATTTATGGAATGTAGATTTTAATTATGATACTATAAAAACTAATTTGAATGATACTAGAATTAATGATTTGCAAGTAGATTCATTACATGTAGATTTTAACAAAAATAATAATAATTCAAACCTAAATTCATGCGATGAAAATTTTAAAATTGATAATCAAGTTAAGAAAAATAATTTGAATGATTACATGAATAATAATAATGTTTCAAATAAAATGTCATTCAACACCGATTTTAGTACAAATTTTATTGAACACACTAGTCAACAAATAAATAATATTGAAAATAAAAATAAATCTACTTTTCATAAGAAAGATATACTTGAAGAAATTCAAGTAAAAAATAATCAAAAATTATCTTCGAAACTAAAAATAGATTCTGATAATAATAAAATTAATGTTGAAGCTTCGAATTTATCAGAAAAAAATGACTCAACCAATGATTGGGATCTAGAATGGTAAATTAATTAAAACGTTTTTTTATTATAATTTAAATCATCAATTGTATAAAAAATTGCTTAATTTTTATTTATTTCTCTAAAAAGTAAATAATTCTTTTTCAAAAATATCCATCTGATATAAAAAATTATTTTTTTACACTTGTATAAATAATGTCGCAAAGATTACTTCAATAGTAGTGTAGCGACATCTTCCCTATAGGAATTAAAATTTTATTTAACTTTTTTAAAAAGGCGCTTGAATATTGAAATAGTCAGAGAGATCTTAAAATTTAACGGTTTTATTTACTAAAAAAACAAATGCATTGAGAATCATCAGGATAAAGATGTAAAATAGGAGAGTGTGTATAGCTTTGTTTTTATTTTTTATTGCAATTTGGGTATTTCTGAGTTTTGACTTACAAAAAGCAATTTAAATTCAAATAGACAAGTTTTAAATTTAAAATACTCTAAAACCACAAGAAGTAGAGACATGTGAAGTAATTACCCATTTTTTTTAGTTCAAACCTTTAATAAAATTTCTCTGTTTGAGTAATATTGGAAATTTCCACTGTCAAATATTATAACTAAACAGATAATATCATAAATTCAATTTCCAGTCGAGCGCTGTCAATACTACTAATAAAAAAAATACAAAGCACAGGGAAATTAGTTTTTATCAAAAAAATTAGATTGAATATAAAAACAGAATTCTAATTTTATTCGAAAATTAAAAATTAAGATTTATATAAAATAAGACAAAGTGTTTTAAATTTACGATATATTTAGGTCGAAACCTTATGGTATTTATAAAATATTTATAATTTATTGTTAATTATTTTTTAAATTTTAAATGTTATTTGATACTGTTGACAAATAAGTTTGAATGTTCATATTGCTTTAGTTTTGAAAATTCAAATAAGTGTTAAATTTTCAACCAGAATTAGTTATGACAGATTTTGAAAAGGGTTTTATTAATTACAATAACAACTAATTCGAAACTCAAATATCCATGGTTATTTTTTACATTTACCTGTCTATTTAGAAATTTGTACAAAATTCTAATTAAGTTATACTATAAAAA
>CAKKLC010008186.1:70179-81406 GCA_918559645.1 Ceratonova shasta | reverse complement strand
CCGGTTGAGAAACTTGTCCCAATGTATTATGTCCAAAGAATACCTTTTTTTTTTCTTTTATTCTATTAAATATGTCAAAAACAAATATTTTATCACCAACTGATTGACCTGCAAGCCAATGTCCATCCGGTGATACAGTGACTGATACTAAACTGTCCAACCCTGATCTTGCAATATGTCTAGTATCTATAGGAATGTCCCATTCCCACAGTCTTATACTTTTATCGTCTGAAGTTGTAAGCATTCTCATATTATCATCGTAAAAAGTAATAGAGTTGACTGGACCCAAATGCCTATCATATTCTTGCACAATTTGATTTTCTCTTGTATCCCAAGTACTAATTTTGTAATCCAACATTCCAGCTACAAATAAATGTTGCTTATCTTCATCAGGATGGAATTTTATGCAATATGGCACTTTGTTATTTGTGAAACGTTGTATACACTGACCTCTTTCAGTATCCCACAATTTCATCCATCTGTCAAGTGAACAACTAATAAAATGAGTTCCATCATTAGTAAAACATAAATCTTTAATAGCTTCACAATGACCATCAAATGTCATTATTTGTTGTCTTTCATTATACATCTGCCACAGTTTAATTTTTCCTTCCAAACCTCCACTAAGTGCTAAATGACCTGACTTTGGAAAAAGAATTAATCTTGAAACTCCTTTAGCATGTGCTTTCCAAGTGAAAATATGGTTTTTAGGATAATGGCACGTTGGTGTATGTGTTGATTTTAGATTTGACCCTGTATCAGTAGGTACATATAAAAAAGATCTGCCCTGGTAATCGTATGGATTTTTCATATGTAAAGTAAATTTTTCTTCAATATTTTTAGGATCTGGGAGGCTTTCATCAACAATATTTCTTTTACGGAAATCAAAGTTGTAAGTAGGGATATTTTCAGCCTTAATACGTTGTTTTTCAGATTCAATTTTTTCTAATTCTAGAATTTGTTCTGGAGTAGGTTTTGAAAGTAAATTAATATCTTTATAATTTGCCCATGGACCTTTAAAATTTTCTACATCTGATGCTTCCCCTCTAGGCTCTCTTTTTCTTATACGGAAATCAGTTTCGATATCTGATTCTCTATTTAATTTCTTTACAATACTAAAATTGATGACATTTTTACTTTTTTCCAGTAGTATTAAAAGAAGGATCTATAGCTGTTCCATTTTTTGTAAAGTTAATACGTTGTTCTTCAAACATTATTTCATTAACAAAAGATTCTTGAATATGACCTGTATAAACATTTCTTTTAGATTTTTCATAATTTGTTTTTTTCGGATTATCTGGACCTACAAGAGGTGTATATAGTTCTTCAAATTTTGGATTATACATCAGTTCAGAATCATTTTGATCAATAAAATGCTTATTTGGAAACTAAAATAATTAAAAAATAATTAAAAAAAAATTAAGTCATTAAATTATGTTTTGATTCTATTAATAAATTGTTACTTATATTAACTTAATATTTTTGAAAAACACGATAGGCAAGATCAAAGTTATAGCGAAATTCTAGCAAATTATTTATTAAATTAATTATTTTATTGATAATATTTAGATTAATAAAATATAATTCTTTTTATGTAGCAGAAATTTATAACATAAAAAAAATAATTTTAGTTAAGGATAGATTTATTTTATTATAAAATAATTAATAAAATTAGGAATATTATTTTGGTAATTATTATAAATATATTAATTAAATTAGGAATATTATTTTATTAATAATTATAAATATTATTACTATATTATTAACTAAAAATTAATGAATATTTAATAAATTATTTATAAATATATTAGTTAATAAATAGACAATTTTAAATATATTAATTAAATTAGGAATATTATTTTATTAATAATTATAAATATTATTACTATATTATTAACTAAAAATTAATGAATATTTATTTAATTAATTATTTATAAATATATTAATTAAATTAAAATTATTATTTTATTAATAATTATAAAATTATTAACTAAAAATATTTAGTTATTGTATACAGTTTTTAATAGTTAAATAGTTATTATACAAAACATTTAAACTATTATTATAAATTTATGAATTAAATATAAAATATTATTTAATTATTAAATCATTAATAATTAAATATAATTATAATTTAATGGTTTAATTTATTTATTATTTTTATTTAAACCATTATAATCATAATTAAATTAAAGATATTATTACTAAATTATTAAATAAAAATATATAATTTAAGTTTAATTATTTTATTAATTGACTATTAATATTTAAATAAAATTAAATATATTATTAATAAATCTTTAAGAACCAAAATAATTTTAGTTTATAGGTTTAATTTATTTGTTAGTTATTATATAAACCATCTAAAAATAATTAAAATAATTTACTAAATATAAATATTATTTAAATAATAAATTATTAACTAAGAAAATGTTATTATTTTATTTATATAGGCCGTTTTAAGAATAATATTATTAATAAATTAGAATGAAAAATATAATTATAATTTAAAGCTTTTATATATTTGTTAGTTATTATATAGACTATTGTAAAAATGACTATAATAATTAATTAATTAAATATTCATTCTATTTTATTACTAAATTATTAAATTAATTACTAAAAAAATATAATTTCAGTTCAATGAATTTATTTATTTGTTAGTTATTATATAAATTAATTTTAATCATAATTATATGAATTAATTAATTAAATTTTAATTATTATTATTATTAAAATATTAAATTAATTACTAAAAAAATATAATTTCAGTTCAATGATTTTATTTATTTGTTAGTTATTATATAAATTAATTTTAATCATAATTATATGAATTTTTTAATTAAATTTTAATTATTATTACTAAATTATTAAATAAAAATATATAATTATAATTTAATGGTTTTATTTATTTCTTAGTTATTATATAAACCATTTTAATCATAATTACATATATTAACTAATTGATTTTAAAATATTATTAAATTATTAATTAAAAATAAATTATAATGTAATTATTTTATTTATTTTTTAGCATTATATAGAGCATTTTAATTATATCAATTTATTAATAAATAAAAAAATATTATTATATTTACATTTATTTTTAAGTGTTATATTAACCATTTTAACAACATTTAAAAAATTAATTAATTAAATTAAACATATTATTACTAAATTATTAACTACAATATATAATTATAATTTAATGGTTTTATTTATTTTTTAGTTATTATATAAACCATTTTAATTATAATTACATAAATTTGTTAATCAAATTAAAAAATTCATTTTAATCATAATTATATCAAATTATTTACTACAAAATATTAGTATTATTATATTTATTTTTTAGTATTATATTACACCATTTAAAAAATTAATCAATTAAATTTTAAATATTATTAACTGAAAATATGTAATTATAATTTAATGGTTTTATTTATTTCGTAGTTATTATATAAACCATTTGAATCATAATTACATACATTTACTAATTGATTTTAAAATATTATTAAATTACTAACTAAAAAATATTATTATACTTTTATCTATTCTTTAGTATTATATAAACAATTTTAACAACTTTTAAAAATGAATTAAATTTTAAATATTATTTCTAAATTATTAACTAGAAATAAATAATTATAATTAATTGATTTATAATATAAACAATAATTTATTGTTTTATAATATTAACAATAATTTAATGATTTATATGTTAAAAATAATTTAATGATTTATAATATTAACAATAATTTAATGATTTATATATTAACAATAATTTAATGTTTTATAATATTAACAATAATTTAATGATTTTAAATATTAACAATAATTTAATGATTAATAATATTTATAATATTAACAATAATTTAATGATTTATATATTAATAATAATTTAATGATTTATAATATAAATAATAATTTAATGATTTATAATATAAATAATAATTTAATGATTAATAATATTTATAATATTAACAATAATTTAATGATTTATATGTTAAAAATAATTTAATGATTTATAATATTAACAATAATTTAATGATTTTTGTTAACAATAATTACAATAACTATAATTTTATTAAATAAATTTGAAATTATTTAATTAATATCCAAACCTTTATAAATTTTATCTGCTATTTATCTACAAACCAATTCAAGTTTTATTAATCTGTTAATTAAATATTAATTTACCTTTTCTATCACATTTGGTGCTATTTGAAATGTTTCTCCAATTTCTTTCTCTTCACTTGATGATTTATATTCTTCTTTCAAAAACTCCATTTTGTAGCATGCGTTTAAAATGCTGGAGTTATCAAAAGTAACATTTTTTAATAATTGGAATAACCTTAGAAATTATAGACGTGATAATCCAATATTAGTCCATATAGGAAATAAATATTCAAATGTAAATATAAATGAATCAGAACTTGAACATTTGACTGATGATTGCATTAACCGCATATGTAAAATGGGTAATTTCCCTGATCCACTTAATATTGCCAAAGATATTTGTGCTGCTTTAAAAAAATTACATCCATATGAGATCCATATTAATGATAATCCAGTAAAAAATTTTATTTCATTCTCATTACAGCAACATATCAATTTGATAAATGAAGTTACGTTAATAATTCAGCATTTAATGCTAATATGTCCTATTATTACTTATGATGATATTGAAAAACATATTTGCAAAAAATATAATGTTTTCATTTATTCACAATTAAGAATCGGGCCTCTCCATAAATTCCCCATTTTTGACCCTGAAGAAGAATACTCCAATATATCTTCAGATGTTATTTTGAACTTTTTAATTAAACAGCTTGAAAAATCTTGTGATATAAGTCATCGGCAATTCAACACCCTTGTTCAAAACGCTTTCGGGAAACAAGCTCTTAATTCAATATTTATTAAAAACTTTGATGATTTGATTGAGCAACTCCAGTCAGTTATTTATGAAGGTAGTAACTATTTTCAAAACAAATTTTCCAATTTCAGAAAAAAATATATCCAAAAGTTTGATCAACAGATAAAGAAAGAAATTCCAATCGAATTCAAAGAATTTGAGCTTCTTGACAAACCTTTATTTTCCATTATTGAAAATTGTTTAAAATATCTTAAACAACTCAACATTGACGACCAAGAAAATTTTAATCGTATAGAACAGCTCCTTCTCCACTTTTCAAAAATCAAAACTAAAGAAGAAAGAGATCTAATTAGCCGAATTATGATTATGGGTTCTTTTTCTTCATTTAAAACTACAAATCTGTCTAATCATCAGATCCCCAATTTAACTCCTAACAAAAGAAAATTTCATCAAGTTAAATCTTTGGATTTTAATAAAATAGAATCCCTTACTAGTTTTCTTGGTAAATTAGAATCAGCTCAATTGGTTAACTCTAGCGTTTATGAATACTTTGAAAAAGAGTCTAAACTATTTGCTATAACAACAGAACCTTGTTCTTTTATATCTTTATATTTTAAACAAGTTTTGAACAAATTTTGTTATATTTACAAAAACTACAGAAATCTTTTCGAACAAGATGTTTTATTGGATATAATTAAAAGGCATTTTTCACTGAATGCCAATGAACTGAATAGGTTTTTAAAATTATATGATGATAGCTTTGATGAGATTTTACATCGAGATGTGGTATATATAGACTTGAGTTTTTTTTTACATGGATTTGAGAATACTACAATTGGAAGATTTGGTGCATTGAATGACTATAAAAGTAAGGTATGTATTATTCAAGACACTGATAATTTGACGATTCTTGAAAGTAGTGAAAACAAAATAGACAATTTTGTATATGAATTTTTTTACCAATTGTTTTCTTTATGTAAACATTGGAAAAACGCACCGATAACTTTGTTACTAGAAAATTTCAATCAACTTTATTTAAAGTACGAATTTGAAACTCTGGAAGTTTTTTTAGAAAGTTTTACAAAAAAAATTCCTATTAAATTGAGTAATTACATCAAAAAGGTAATATTAAAAGAATGGCAAGAAACAATTTTTAATAGTGACTTGTTAATAAAAACTGATTATTTATTGCACGAAAATACATTATCTACTAAAATTCATTGCATATCCTCATTGCAAAGTGAAACTGCTTTAATGAAAAAAACAGATTTGAGTGAAAATTTTGTAAATACTGATAAAACAAATCTTATAAATCAAATAAGAAGTAAATTCTTTGGTTTGAATAATAATCATACAACTATTGATTCTTTGGATGAATTTACTAAATTACAATTAGAAAGACAAGGAAGATGTTTAATCAAGTTGTCCAGAGAATTGTATACACATAGAAATCATTTTATTTATGAAATAATACAAAATATTGATGATAGTTTCGGAAAATGTAATTGTCATATAGAATCCCCTAGTATCTTGATATTATTTAAATCAAATAATTTATATATTATAAGTAATGAACCAGGTTTTGATAAATCTGATATCATATCTCTATGTGATATAGGCAATAGTACTAAATTATGTGAAAATTATACAAATACAATTGGACATAAAGGAATAGGTTTTAAATCTGTATTTGCAATTTCTGACTGTCCTATTATTTATTCAAATGGATATAATTTTAAATTTGATACTAAAAAGTATGGGTACATTGGTTATTTAATACCAGAGAATGTACAAGACCTGGATGAAGATATCAAAGAATCTTTAAATATAAAATTTCATGAATTTTTTGCATGTAACTATGGCACGGTAATATGCCTTCCATTAAAAGAGTCGTATATAAAATGGTTAGATTCAAATAATTTTGAAATTACAATTGATGCATTGTTGTTTTTGAATAATGTTAAAAATATTAGTCTAATTAAAGATGATGAACTAATAATCAATAAGCACGTTTCAAATGATATAATATATATTAAGAAAACAAAAAATAATAAACAAATTGAAGAAAAGGAATATATAATTATAAATGATTTGAATAACAAAATAACTCTTGGGATAGAAAATACGACAAATTTTAATAATATAACTTCAAAGAATATGTACTGTTATTTACCAATAAATAATTATGGTTTTTTATTTATTATAAATGCAAATTTTAAATTATCATTATCAAGGGAAGATATTATATGGGATTCATATAATAATTATAAAATCATAAATAGTATACCATATTTATTTAAATTGTTATTTGAAAACTTGATAAAAAGAGATGATTTATTATATAAACAATTAATTCTATTTTATATACATTTACCATTAATTAAAAATAATATTGATACAAAAATACAATATTTAATTAAATTGATTAAAAATGAATTGGAAAATTTTAATTGCATATTTATTGATAATAATTTATATTCAAAACCCATTGATTCAATTATAGTTAATAATTTATATAATTGTATGTTAAAAAGTAATTATGAAGATCACGGGAAAGAAAAAAATAAAAATCTATATATTTGTAATAATATTAAATTAAAACAATTATTAAACAAAAATATTGTTAATGATGAATTTATTAATTATATTAAAACCAATAAATTAAATATAATATTTGATATATTTCAAGAACTTGGTGTTGACAAATTTTCTTTTAAACATTATCTATATATAGTACAACACTTTTTATACAATAATAATAAAATTAACAAATACAATAAACTATTAAGAATATCATGTCATTTTATTAATACACTTTTAGTTTTACCTGAAGAAAAATATATTGAATATTTAAATCAAATATATGCTTTACCATTCATACCATGTGTTCATAATCAATTACATTGTATTAATCAAACAAAAATTTATTTTAAACCAAAAGATTCTATCTTTAATATCTTATCATCCAAAATTACTTTTGTCGACGAAAAGATTTTATCCAACTTTGATATTGATACTTTTGCTGCAAAAGCACTTTTAAAAACATTTGGTGTTCAAATACTTGATAAAAGCAATATTTTAAATGAATTAATTATACCATATTTTGAAAGCGAGAATATCGAATCAAAACCTTCTGATGAGTATTTTGAGTATTTAAAATTACTAAAAGAAATAAAACCCTCTTCTATAAAAGTTCAAATATACTTTTATAATCAATTAAACCAAAAAATTTATCCATCAGAACAACCATTATATACTAATTTTGATTTCTGCTTAAATGATTTTCCTAATATAATATTATCTGATGCGTATGAAAAGCATACTTTTAGTAAAGATTTTTTATCTATTTTTAATATCAAACATCATTTTTGCCAAGAATCTTTTTACGGAGACGATAGTTTAATAACACAAATTCTTAAAAATGGGTCAGAAGAATCTAAAAGTCATCTTTTGACTTACATTGATAATAATTTACCACTAATTGAAAATTTTTCTATTGAATGTAATTATTCTTGGATTTTATCAATGACCAAAGAGTTAAAATCACCAAATCAATTAATTATGAGAACTCATTCAGAAAGATATTTAATAGAAAATGTAAATGGTCGTTTTTTCACCAACCACTGCTTTAAAAATCCAAAAGTTGCTTCATTTTTAGGACTTTTAACCACTTTTACCAATGAAATTATAAAATCACAATTTTTGGATTTCAACTTTACTGCCTGCTATTTATCAATAGATAGATTTTGTTTTTCAAATCTTGTCAACCACTATTATCAGATATTATCTCAAAATTCCAGCATGATTTCTAATAGCTTTTATGATATTGATACTATTAAATGGATTTATATTCCAAAAGAACATGCCATATTTCAATTTTCCAATAAAGCTGCCATTAAAGATTCAGTATTTCATTCTTCCTGGGCTGTTAATCAACATTATACTACTGACATTTTGAATTTTTTTACCCATATTTTCAAGGTCCCAAAACATTCTCCTTCTTTATATTGTACAATTTTGGATGAGCATTTGATTAAAAACGATTTTCGTTTGGAACTTATATGCAAGTGTGTATATAAAATACTTAAACCAATTTTAAAAAATCAAGATTATAAGGATAATATTGCACACATTGTTCAAAGCCATGATTTAGGTTTGATTCTATCCAAACATCAAACAACCTTAAAAGTTGCCTTTTTCGATTCTAACAATGTAAATGAAGGTTATCTATTGGACAATTATTATTTTTGCTACTACGTAGAAAATTATTCTCATCAAAATGTGTATTGGCTTACAGATGAAAATTTATATAAAAAATATCAACAAAAAATATATAAGGAATCTTTTGGGTTATCGATCATTGTTGATTATTTTAATATTAAAAATATTACAACCTTAAAATTAGTACCTATAAATGTACATCAAGAAATTCAAACATCCTCTGTAACTACAAATTTGACTATTAGGAATTGTTGGAATTTGATATGTAATGTGTTGGAAATTAGCGATAAAGAACTAAATTCATGCGACGTATTTCCATTCAACATCAAATATGTTAGTTGCTGTACTAAAAACTTTCAATTTGAAAATAAAGAAATTTTCAAATATTGTTTTATGGATTTGGATACCAATACTTTGACTTTGTACAGTAAAGAAGGAAAACAGTTAAACTTGAGAAAGTTTAGTAATGAACTAGTAAATGAATTTTTAAAAATATTTGATGATCTTTTAACTAAAAAGAAATATTTAAAAATATTTAAAAAAGTAAATTCTCAATGTAGTCCCAAAATAAAATCAGTAAATATTGATTCGGAAATGATATGTGACGAAAATATTACAATTGGTTACGAAGGTGAAAAATGGTTAGCTGAATGTTATTTAAAAGTAAATGAAGAAATTCATGATGGAAAAATATTACATATTTTATGGGTGAATAACGAACATGAATCATTTTTACCATATGATGTTGAAATAACTATTGAAAAGGATAAAAGGATAGTAAAGCAATACATAGAAATAAAAACAACAAAATATTTCAATAAAAAGTTTTTTGAAATATCGATGAATGAATTAAGATTTGCAATGACTCATAATGAAGATTATTATATATACAGAATATATTTAGATGGGAACAAAACATTTCAAAATAGAGGGAGAATATTAGGAATATTTTCAAATATTAAAACATTATTAGAAACAAATCAACATAAAATATTATACTCTTATGAATAATGTTCTAATAATTTTTATAGTTAATAATATGATCATTTGTTTATGGATATAAGTTTATTATTATAAGTCAAAAGAATTGTAAAGAATCCATGTAAAAATTAGAAAAAAAATATTTGGTTGCTTTAAGATGGAATTTATATCAAGAAATGAATAAGAAAATTATTTAATTAAAGATTTGATACTTATAAATTAGGTACCTGAAATATTTTAAAAAGTAAAAAAGTACTAAAAATATATATTTGGGATCATATTCAGAAAAATGTTTAAAATAAATATTTTTTATGAAATTTAATAGTATAATGAAATGGAGATATTCATTTTGTTTTACAATTATTATTAAAAGAAATCGCCTTTTAATTTTTTGAGATAATAATGAAATTAACATAATTTTATCTGTTAGGCGTTTATTATAAAACACCTTTAGGGACCTGATTAGAAAATAAGAATTTTTATGAATTTGATATGTATGATAACTAATGCAACTTTTTTTTTACACCTTCAATGAGTCAAAATACTTTCAAAATTTAAAGTTTAATGCGTTTTTTCTATCAAAGTATAAACATGAATTTTGTATTGGGCCAGAAAACTCGCTATTTTGTTCTCTATGCTGCTTTAAAGTTAATTTTAATCGTAAATCTTCTGTTGAAAAACATAAAAAGAGCAAAAAACACACATAAAATATTCTTTTGTTTAGAGAAATTTCTGTTAAAAAACATATTTTTATAGGGATACAAATAAAGAATTTATATTAAAAAAAAATTGATGCGCATTTATTAGCAGACATCCCATTTTCTAAATTTCGAAACAAGAAATATATTGATTTTTATAGTCTTATAGGATCTTAAGTAATTTCCGTCCCTATTAGATAAGTAAATATTGTAAAAAAATGTAAAAATACGTGATAAATAATCTAAAAGACAACTAAATGTAACTTAAACTCAATTTATTAATAAAGTTTCCTCACTAAATCGATCACCTTCTTAAAGTTTTTAAGGCATATATTGTCCCACCACATAAAACAAGTGAGATAGTCTTCAAGTAAGTTACCTTCTTCACCCATCATTTTCTTTATTCTTAGTTTTTGTTCATTCCAATATGATTCTACATACTGGGTGTGCG